>JACGAQ010001122.1:0-70454 GCA_014119065.1 Orius insidiosus | reverse complement strand
TTTCCTCGGATTTTGTCCTGCAAAACTTATTTTTTTCCGACTACATCTTAACTCAAAGTGTAGTTTTGTAGACTTTTGCATTTTGTGCTTTTTATACAATTAACCGTACTTCTAACTTATTTAGTGCCTTTTTCCTAATTTTTAGGTTGTTTTCACATCTTTTTGGATTGACAGTTGAAGTAATGATAGTTCTAAGCTAGATAAGAGTTTTTGACATGATTATGAAGAGTTCTATATCTATTTAAACTTATCTCCCTTTCGTGGTTTTAAAGTATTGATTGCGAAAGGTTTTTCTTTCTGATGGACTTTGTAGCCGGTCACCGGTCTCGATAAATCTTATTCGGTTTGCAACTCATAATTTCCTGCTAAACAGGTTTGAATTTGCTTTCTGTCGTTAATTGCAATTGAAACTATAAAAAAATTAATTACGAAACGATAAAAAGCAGTTATAAAATTTTCAACTGTAGATTGACCCTTCAGATCTGATTTGTCCGCGGTTTTTCGCCTGGATTCGTAGAGGAAATTGGGGGAATTCTCAAGACACAAGGGCGAAAGAATCCAGATGGTAAAGTTATAAAAATGTGATTTTTTTAGACAAAGCGTGTTTGAAACAAAACTGTTTGCGAAATCAGTTCCTTTTATGGTTGGACCTGAGACGTGCTTCTTCTAAACCAGGCTTAAAATTATAAGGTGGGATATTTAATTTTTTGGGTTACCGCAAACGGGGCTAAAAGAGACCTAGTATAGCCAAGAAAATATTTTGCGTTGTTTAAAACTTTTAAAACCAAAATAAATTTTGGGGCTGATTTCTTATCTTTGTTGGCAAACGATTTTTTTGTACACTCGTGTTTGTAATCGGTTTTATCTCAAAATCTTGGATTCTGTCCAGAAACCTTTCGCTCATTTAAAACTAAAAAAAAATTACTTTCAATTAACCGATATCAAAATGTTGAAAGTAAAACGGTACATTTTCTCTCTCACGACTGGGAGGCGGAAAAACTCTCGTGTACTTCGAAATCTCGAGAAAAAGCAGGACATAATGGCGGAGATTGAAATCATTTTCATCCCCCGTGACATCGTTTCGAAACTTATATTCACGACTCTTGCTCTTATTAATTTGAAAGTAAAGCTACCAAATGACCTTTTGCCCTTTTTTCTATTTTTCAAACCCTCTAATTAGAATATTGATGGGATTTATGTTACTTTGCCTTCATATATTCTTGTGGCTATTATTTCATGTCTTGTTGAGAAGCGTGGACAACTCCTTTTCCTTGAAGTTGGGAACCTATAATTAATCAAAGATTCTACTTGGCACTCCGTGGATACTCTCTCTTCGTGGGACAGTTTGAAGCACTGTAGTTTAAAGCTCAAATTGACGTCTCAAAACTTTCCTCCGTCGCCCTAAAATTGAGGGAAAAGAAATCTGTGGCCTAAGAATTAAAATGCTATTTTTAACTCCCTTAAAGAAGTTATTGTAATACCCTCCACGTCGGGTTTTTGGGGAAGGTTCTTGCAGACCCCGGAATATGGGATTCGAATATGGATCTACACCGATCTCAACTTGTCTGTGGTTCCGGCCGGCCGTAGCATTTTCCGGCCACGTTTTCAACCGATTTTCACCAAATTTTCACGCAATTTCTTTAGCCGTGAAGAAGAAACTAATGAGGGTGATTTTTGAATTTCGAAAAAATGGCGGAGATATGTTTGTTTGAAATTTTAAAAATTCGCTGCGGCCGAACTGTTAATCCCATTTTCACCAATTTTCACCAATTACTCTCTATATTTTGACGAATTTTTGGTGTAAAAATTGCCACTTTTTAATTATTATTTTTTTTTAGTAGGGAAAAATTTCGTACTTCTACCCTTTTAAGAGAGCACATCCCTAGGCCAATACCCCATTATTTCTACGTTGACACTTGGAAAAATCTTTAAAAAAAAGAACTTAAAAATTAAAACCGCAATTTAGAAAAGAAAACCCGGAAAAAAACAGACTTTTTTGACAAAAAAAAAACTTATAAAATTTTTGGAAAAAAAACTTGGAAAATTTTTTGAAAAAAAAAAACGGAAAATAAAATTAAAAAATTTGGAAAATTTTTTTGAAAAAAAAACGTACCTATACAATTTCTTGAAAAACATTTTCGAAAAAAAAAAGAAAGAAAACTTGGAAAAATTTTCGATAAAAACCAAAAAACTTTCCCCTCCCTTATACTTCCCTCTCCTTTATACTTTCGTCCCTTATCTCCCTCGTTATACTTCCCCTGATTTTTGGTGTTAAAAAATTGCCACTTTAATTATTATTTTTTTTTAGTAGGGAAAAATTTCGTACTTCTACCCTTTAAGAGAGGCACATCCGTAGGCCAATTAATACCCCATTATTTCTACGTTGACACTTGAAAAATTTTCAAAAAAAAAGAACTTAAAAATTAAAAAAACAGACTTTTTTGACAAAAAAAACTTATAAATTTTTGGAAAAAAAAACTTGGAAAATGTTGAAAAAAAAACTTGGAAAATTTTTTAAAAAAAAAACGGAAAATAAAATTAAAAAATTTGGAAAATTTTTTTGAAAAAAAAAAACGTATAAAATTTCTTGAAAAAACATTTTCGAAAAAAAGAAAGAAAACTTGGAAAAATTTTCGATAAAAACCAAAAAACTTTCCCCTCCCTTATACTTCCCTCTCCTTTATACTTTCGTCCCCTTATCTCCCTTCGTTATACTTCCCCTGATTTTTGGTGTTAAAAAATTGCCACTTTTAATTATTTTTTTTTAGTAGGGAAAAATTTCGTACTTCTACCCTTTAAGAGAGGCACATCCGTAGGCCAAATACCCCATTATTTCTACGTTGACACTTGGAAAAATTTTCAAAAAAAAGAACTTAAAAAAAAAAAAAAACAGACTTTTTTGTCAAAAAAACTTATAAAATTTTTGGAAAAAAAAACTTGGAAAATTTTGAAAAAAAACTTGGAAAATTTTTTGAAAAAAAAAAAACTCGGAAAATAAAAATAAAAATTTGGAAAATTTTTTGAAAAAAAAAACGTATAAAATTTCTTGAAAAACATTTTCGAAAAAAAAAAAAGAAAGAAAACTTGGAAAAATTTTCGATAAAAACCAAAAACTTTCCCTTATACTTCCCCCTCCTTTATACTTTCGTCCCCTTATCTCCCTTCGTTATACTTCCCCTGACTTATACTTCCCTCCCTTATACCCCCCTCTGTTATACTTCCTCCTCCGTTGTATGTCCCCTCCGTTATACTTCCCCCTCCTATATTGTTACTTCTCTTTAATTAAGTTTTCGTTAGAAGCTCTTCAAACAAATACTTTTTCTGTGGATCAGTTAGAGCGTTGATAATTTTAAAATCGGCACCACCTGAGGGGATGACTGTAAAACGTCTATTGTTAGACGCGAGAGTGTCAAGAGATGTACGGAGAGGTCAAGGCAACATTCCGACTCTTTTACCCGCTACTCCGTACAACCGGACAAACGAGCTTTTCTCGATGCAGAAAATAGATCGACCGTCATTTCCCTCTATTGACTTTGGCACTGGAATTGAGGATCAAAAATAGACTGTTTACATTCCTCGCATTCTTTTTTCTCAATCTAATTATTCTTAAATCACGATTTTTTCTTGAATTGCCTTTTGTCCTGTCGTGATTATGAGTGCGTGATTCCTAGGAATGTTTCTGCGTCGCCTTTTACACGGGTCTTCTCACACCATAAAATATTCCGTGTTTCTAACGGTCAGTCATAATAAGCATACATATTTTTCTCATTCTTAGGACATTTCTTACAAAACAAAAAGGCGTTGGAATTTCCCCGTGTATGTTCGCAATCGAAGTAGGACTTTCCAAACAAAGAAATAGCGTTAGACCCAGATAAACATGAAGATAAAAATCTTCCAATTTTACGTTGGTGCACATGGTTTTTATTTAGAATCATGTGATCGGTGAGCATAAAATATTTGTTCATAAAAATAATGTTAAATTTTCGTACTAGCTAAGGTCAGAAAGATGGAATGGTAGGTTTCTGATCATGGGTCCCTTTTAAAAAGCTCGAAATTCATGTTAGCTTTCAGGTAGATTGTCTTGAGGCGATGTCCAGGGCGAAAAATCGAAAATGCGAAATATGCCTTTCGTCGATCAAAGGGAACGATGTCAGTATCAAATGTAAAATTTGAATTGTAAAAAGAAATGGCATAGTTCCTGCGCGGAGAAGGCGTTTAATATCGATTTAAACGATATCGTGTCGTCGTTCAGGTGGACGTGCCCGGAATGCCGAGATTCGCGTAGTAAGCTCAAATTAAGCGAGATGAGCATCAAGAATCTTCGAAAGTCTGAAATGTGGGCTGACAAACTTTCAGGAGATAATAAAGACATGACTAAATACGATAGCAAAGTACTATTGTCGATGTTGATTGCCGATCAGAAGGATTCGCAGCAAGTTCTGCTTGCGTTGGCCAAATTGATGAAAGAGCTCCTGAAGAAAAGTCGCAGATGAAAAGCCTCAGTGAAGAAAACGAAGAATTAAAAAAAGCCATGATCGCCCATCTCGTCAAAGACAAAATTCAACTTCAGCAAATCTCAGCGAAAATGAATCTTTAAAGAAAAATTAGAAGAGATCGACAAAAGGATGGAACAGTCGAAAAGAGGACACTTACCAACGACTACTCTGAAGATTATCAAGATGACAAGAAAACTATGGATACTTCGCAAGATCTGTCTACAGATGAAGAAAAGAGTGTCGATAAAAGATGACTGCAAGTGGTCTGTCGAGTCCGATCGATTCGATAACACAGACGGCGGAGGTTGAAGTCATCAAAGAAGGAGAAATCGAAAATGTCAAGTCTGAAGTCATTCCACAAAACGATGAGTTTCCAAAATCATTTCAGACGACCGTCCAGACTTGTTTTCAGGATATAAGGACGAAAGGACGCCGCCATCGAAATACGCGAAAAACGATGTTCCGGCCGTTTTCCCCAGCAATTCTTCTCTTTTCGTCCCAAACCGGGCGACTTCTTCCGACCGTAAAATCCCATCGTGGCAACGAGAAGGCGTCGTTTCGACTTCGCCATTGGTCGAATCGCCAAGTCGACCACCGTCGAAACCGTCAACAAATACATCCTCAAAAAAATGCCGAAGCTCAAATTCGACTGCGAACTCCTTAACTCAAACGGCCCCTACGCCAATTTCAAAATTTCCGTCGACGCCGAACATAAAGACAAACTTTTCTCATCATCATTTTGGCCACCCAACGTTAACGTAAGGCGTTTTTACGGGAAAAAATAAAAGTTTGATTCTTATCGATTATTCTTACAAAAGAAGCTTCTTTCACTTAAAAAAAGTTTCATTATCGATACATATGAGGAAATAAACGCTTGAAAAAGTGTAATGACCGGCAAAACAAGAAATAAGTGAAAGTATTTTTTTACCAATTACAGCACTCCTGGTTTTTTAAGGCACATGACACAGAATTTCAAGGAAACTACTTTAAAAAAGCAGTCAGATGACTCTTCAAAGCTGTGAAAGTACTTAAGATTTCGACCTTTTTATTCGGTAACTCGGAAAAGTTAGAGGTCAAGTACCAAAGTTATGCAAATGGTCCAACCCTCACTTTCTGTCTGTTGCCCCAGGGTCCTTTCCCGCTCAAATTTCTTCCAAATCGTCCAATCTTTTCGGAGGGTTTTGTTTATAATAAAACTTTCATGTAGAAAATCGTGATATATTATAATCATATATGATGTTGATTTTTTGAAAGTTACGAAAAAGACGGTTAACTCACACCCGCCTTTCCCTAAATAGAGTATTGTTTTCCCACGCGACGATTTTTGTGCTTTTTGAATAATACAACGAGCGGTTTTGTTTTTTTCTGAACAATAATTGCGTAAAGACGTTTGTTTTAAAAATCTGACAAACCTCTTTTAGAAAAAAAAGAAAGTCAACATTTTCAGTTTTTTAGAAATATATGGCAAAAAAAGCAAAATGCACTTTCACGATGTGACTAAAAAAGTCGATCCTGTTCCGCCAATAGATTGCTTTTCGATAGACATTGATAGACTCCTACTTAAGAAAAAACTTAAATTTCTTTTTGAAGTTTCTAATTGGCGAGTTTTATCAGGAAAAAATCTGCTCGTGTATTTAAAGATAAGACATTCAAAGGTCGTAGTTTATCTTCAATTCTTTTCTGGTATTATCGAACCCTTCAGTCAGATATTTATTTAAAAATAAACGAAAATACCGTTAACGAAAATAAGAATTTTTTTAATGGGTAAAAAAGTGAATCTAACCTTTCACGATAGGTCTTGCATAGTCAGATATGAAACCCTGTCGTGATGGTACAATTGAAACCTAGATAATATGAGAATCTTCAAGTAAGGTTCAATAATTATCAAGTACAGCATCCTAGTTCACACGGGTCGGATTTCGACATAAAAAGTTATCAACTATGTTACCCAAGCCCGTATTTATAAATATCCTTTCCGTTCCTTAACTTAAGGAAGGTTTTAAGGGAAATCAAGGATTGTGTTATCATCAGCCAATGAGAGCCCGCCTTTCGAGGAATCCTTAAGGTGTCCAGCTACTTAAAAAATAGAGGAAAATCGAAAGAAGCCCATTTTATAGCGAATGCTACAAGGAAATCGTAAGGATTCCTTTGATTTGAACGTATCATCGCCAATGAAGCCCTCCTTAAGGTGTCCAGCTTCCTAAAAAATGGAGGAAAATCGAAAGAACCCCTTTTATAGCGAATGCTACGAGGAAATCGTAAGGATTCCTTTGATTTGAACGTATCAGCCAATGACAGCCCTCCTTTCGAGGACTCCTTAAGGTGTCCAGCTTCCTAAAAAATGGAGGAAAATCGAAAGAACCCCTTTTATAGCGAATGCTACGAGGAAATCGTAAGGATTCCTTTGATTTGAACGTATCATCAGCCAATGAGAGCCCTCCTTTCGAGGACTCCTTAAGGTGTCCAGCTACTTAAAAAATGAGGAAAATCGAAAGAACCCCCTTTTATGCCAATGCTACGAGGAAATCGTAAGGATTCCTTTGATTTGAACGTATCATCAGCCAATGAAGCCCTCCTTTCGAGGACTCCTTAAGGTGTCCAGCTACTTAAAAAATGGAGGAAAATCGAAAGAACCTCCTTTTATTGCGAATGCTCGAGGAAATCGTAAGGATTCCTTTGATTTGAACGTATCAGCCAATGAGAGCCCTCCTTTCGAGGACTCCTTAAGGTGTCCAGCTACTTCAAAATGGAGGAAAATCGAAAGAACCCCCTTTTATAGCGAATGCTACGAGGAAATCGTAAGGATTCCTTTGATTGAACGTATCATCAGCCAAAGAGAACCCTCCTTTCGAGGACTCCTTAAGGTGTCCAGCTACTTAAAAATGGAGGAAAATCGAAAGAACCCCCTTTTATTGCGAATGCTACGAGGAAATCGTAAGGATTCCTTTGATTTGAACGTATCATCAGCCAATGAAGCCCTCCTTTCGAGGACTCCTTAAGGTGTCCAGCTACTTAAAAAATGGAGGAAAATCGAAAGAACCCCCTTTTATAGCGAATGCTACGAGGAAATCGTAAGGATTCCTTTGATTTGAACGTATCAGCCAATGAGAGCCTCCTTTCGAGGACTCCTTAAGGTGTCCAGCTTCCTAAAAAAGGGAGGAAAATCGAAGAACCCCCTTTTATAGCGAATGCTACGAGGAAATCGTAAGGATTCCTTTGATTTAAACGTATCAGCCAATGAGAGCCCTCCTTTCGAGGACTCCTTAAGGTGTCCAGCTACTTAAAAAATGGAGGAAAATCGAAAGAACCCCTTTTATTGCGAATGCTCGAGGAAATCGTAAGGATTCCTTTGATTTGAACGTATCATCAGCCAATGAGAGCCCTCCTTTCGAGGACTCCTTAAGGTGTCCAGCTTCCTAAAAAGGGAGGAAAATCGAAGAACCCCCTTTTATAGCGAATGCTACGAGGAAATCGTAAGGATTCCTTTGATTTGAACGTATCATCAGCCAATGAGAGCCCTCCTTTCGAGGACTCCTTAAGGGTCCAGCTACTTAAAAAATGGAGGAAAATCGAAAGAACCTCCTTTTATTGCGAATGCTCGAGGAAATCTTAAGGATTCCTTTGATTTGAACGTATCATTAGCCAATGAGAGCCTCCTTTTGAGGACTCCTTAAGGCTTAAAAAAAATGGAGGAAAATCGAAAGAACCTCCTTTTATTGCGAATGCTACGAGGAAATCGTAAGGATTCCTTTGATTTGAACTAAAATCACTTCAAGGGAGGGTCATAATTACGAAAGGAAGGATTGCCAAGGAAATTTTGAGAAAAGCGTTCATACGGGCAGTTCCTATTTCGCTGAAGGAAGTAAATATGTGTAAAAACAATCGAGATAAAAATCGTAGGTATTTTTTTAAGAAAAAAAAAATCTTCTCAACTAATTAGCGGCGAGGAAAGAAAGCCCTCTTCTCACAAGAGCGTTCTTCTGATAATGAAAAATTAAGGACGCTCTAGATGTTATAAAAAGTTTCAAGGAAGAAAATTTTAAAAAGCATTTATTTCAAAACAGCAGAATATCTTAGCTTTCTACTGTATTTTTATAAATAGAAATGTCCTATAAAATTGTATTTTTCATTACGTTTTATGATCTTTTTGGGCGTGTCTCCTTTCACATTCGTCTTAAGGGGACTTCGGAGGGTGGCTCGTGCGAAGAAAGTCGAGGACGCGAGTAATTGCCCAACCTGAAGGGCATGCAACCTGTGATGTACGTGATGAAAGTCTTCGTTTTTTTAGATAAAATATCGAATCCTTACACAACTGTGGGAACGAGTTCTATTAGCACAAAAAAAATCACAGATTATTATTTTTCTAGACCATTCTGAATTATGTGACCTTAAAAATTTGCTGGCGTCATCCTATATTTTAAAAAAAAGCTATGACAATCCTTTTTAAGAAAACAAAAGCATCTGATCATGTTTCAACAGGAAATATAAGTTCTTCGTTCCGCCGCGTGGTTGTGGTGGCTAAGTTTACTCATTAAAAGATCATAAACGTCATATCATATTTCTGACATTTCGTCACACAAAAAACTGAATCGTTCCGCTGTTGAATTTAGTAACAGCGGTATCTTGTGCGCGATTTATTGAGCTGTGGAGGTTATCCAACATATGATACCATAGAAAGAATAAGGGCGCAATTAACGCGGTGTTGGTCAGGTACGGTGGGTGTGTCATGATAAGTTCGCCTTCTCGAGGACATCAATTACAAACCGATTTGATAGAGAGTGAAACTAAAACGTGTCTTTAAACGAAAGTCGCCCCCTCGAGGCGATTCCATTGACAATCTGCACGATACAGGACCTAAATGTTAATGTTCCCTTGTTACGAGCCTCCCTTGAGTGAGAGGTTCCTTGCTTGAGATGCTAATAAGGTAAAAGGGCTCCTTTCAGAGCAGTTGTACCTTCTATCATTATACCATTCGTATGCAAAGACTACGTTTCCGCCCACTTATTCGCCCTGGGACAAATTTTAAACTCTGACCCCCTTACATAATAGGCGATTTACTTTCCAATATGAGAAAAAGTGATAAATAGGACGTTTTAGAACAAATTCACCTTGTAGGATCGTATAAGGAATTATTCTCATTAGCGGCCTTTCCCTTTTTTTTATCTGTCGACTTGCCTGTTTTGTAAGGGACTTTGGGTGCCGCATTGTTTAGAACTTTCATCCTAGAAAACTTGGTTGATCCTACGATTAAAAAAGTAGAACGATTGGGCGCTAAATCCTTGATGAACCCCACTAGTTTTCGCTCATTATTCCGCTCTCTTAACAATCAAATATTTTGGTATTTGTCAAAATTTTAAAAATGTGCTTTTATTTTGGTTTTGTAATATCCATTCCCTTTGTGGCCTTGGTCGAAGTCGAGAGGATCACGTCTGACCATGGAGAGTATAAACAGAGTTGAACTTTGGGATTATTGACTTACACCTTTCCTCTTTCAAAATGCAGCAAAAACTGTGAGAAAAAAACGGAGGGGGAAGTATAAGGGAGGGGAAGTATTAGGTGTACAAAATGAAACTCAGCCACAGGGTAAATTTGAATTTTGTAGATTTTAGCCGAGTTTCATATAATAGTTCATTTTTTCAAAATTTTAAACATTTTAGGCGTTAAAGTCCATCAAAAGTTGACCTTCTCCGTGTAAGAGGTTATTGAAGTATAACCAATAAGAAGGTTAATTTTTAAAGGCTTGTAAATCGTAAACCGTTACAGATATTGAAAAACTGCACTAAATAAAATCTGTTGGAAATTTAATTCTCTTTAATTTTTGTTCTATTCATTTTTTCTCTAGGACGCACTATTTTCAAGATAATTTATTTTAAAAAACAATTATTTTCCGAAAATGGTGCATCCTAGAAAAAAAAATTAAGTACAAAATAGAGAATTAAATTTCCTACAATTTTTATTTATTAGGTGTACAAAATGAAACTCAGCCACAGGGTAAATTTGAATTTTGTAGATTTTAGCCGAGTTTCATTTTGTACACCTAATATAACGGAGGGGGAAGTATAACAGAGGGGGAAGTATAACAGAGGGGGTAGTATAAGGGAACGAAAGTATAACGGAGTGGGAAGTTTTTTGTTTTCTTTTTTTCGAAATTTTTTAAAAATTTTTCAAGAAATTTTCTAAGGTTTTTTTTTAAATTTTCCGAGTTTTTTTTTTGAAAAGTTTTCAAAGGTTTTTTGTCAAAAAATTTTCGAAGTTTTTTTTTTATACATTTTCCGAGTTTTTTTTTTAAATTTTTTCGTAATGGGTAGAAGTATGAAATTTCTCCCTACAAAAAAAAATAATAATAATAATTAAAAGGTGGCAATTTTTTTACACCGAAAATTCGTCAAAAATATAAGGAGTAATTGGTGAAAATTTCGGAACAACGGTTCGGCCGCAGCGAATTTTTTAAAATTTCAAACAGACATATCTCCGCCATTTTTTCGAAATTCAAAAATCCCCCTCGTTAGTTTCTTGTTCACCGACTAAAGTTTGGTGAAAATCGGTTGAAAACTGTGGCCGTAAAGTGTTCCGGAAAAAATGCTACGGACGGCCGGCCGGAACCACAGACAAAGATCAATATTCGAATTGACCCTCCGGGGTCTAGAAGACCCTTCCCCAAAAACTCGACGTGGAGGGTATCACAATAACTTCTTTAAGTTAAAACGTCCTTGATAGAAACGTATTTCAACTCAATTAATCCACATAAAAAATAGCGGAACGGAATTAAACGTCAAAGCGTTTCGACCTAATTCGTCTTTTCTTTACTTTTACTTAAATCACGTGTTTTCTTCCCTTATCGACCATGACTTTCTTCATAACTGATAGTTACGTGCCCTAAAAAGGGCTAAAACCCTCCAATCTCTTGTTCTATTGTGCAAAGCCTTTCAAGCGTCTGATAGCTCTTGTCAGGCCGGAAAAGGGCCTTTGAAGAGATAAGAATTTTGAAAAGTTTTTTAAAAACCGTAGCACCGGCTATCACCAAATTATGACCTCTAATGTCGATTAAGGAGGTATGATGGTTTTTAAGTGAGTGGCTTTGCAAATTTTTCGTTGTTAACAACGGTTTTCGGTTTTTCCCTTCTATCTCGGAAACCGTCGCTCAAAACGAAAAAACGTTCTAAGTAAAAGTCGTAGGTACTAAAATTTACTACATAAAATATCTTATTAGTTTTTTCCGTCAGAGCAATGCTTTAGGAGATATGGAAGTATTTAAGTTGGTTGCTTTGCAAATTTTCCGTTGTTAACAACGGTTTTCGGTTTTTCCCTTCTATCTCGGAAACCGTCGCACAAAACGAAAAAACGTCCTAAGTAAAGGTCGTAGCTACGGAAATTTCCTACAAAAAGGCCCTTATTGGTCTTTTTGTCAGAGCAATACTTAAGGAGATATGAGGGTTCTTAAGTGAGTTGCCTTGCAAATTTTTCGTTGTGAGCAACGGTTTTCGGTTTTTCCCTTCTATCTCGGAAACCGTCGCTCAAAACGAAAAAATGTCCTAAGTAAAAGTTGTAGGTTCATACATTTCCTACAAAATTTCTTTATTCATTATTTGCGTAAGAGCAATATTTAAGGAGTTATGAGGTTAAAACTAATAATCCTACAGAGCCTGTCTGAAAACTTAAAACCTTCATATCTCCTAAAATATTGCTCTGACGGAAAAAACCAATAAGATATTTTATGTAGTAAATTTCCGTAGCTACAACATTTACTTAGGACATTTTTTCGTTTTGAGCGACGGTTTCCAAGATAGAAGGGAAAAACCGAAAACCGTTGCTCACAACGAAATATGTACAAAGCAACCAACTTAAAACCCTCATATCCCCTTAAGTAACTGGATCTTGTAGGACATTGATGGTCTTATGTCAAGATCATAATAAAACAACATTGATATCTCACGAAAAGTTGATTACAATCCGAACTTTCTAGGTCTCAATATAATTCGTGACTTTTTAATTTCCATGGGCGTCGGTCACTTCCGCTCTCCTGTCCGTTCAAGACGTTCCCATGTGATATCTTTCACCCGTGTATTGTTTGGAGATATGTGAAAAAAAAAGGCATCAAATATGAAGACTTTCTTTCAAAAGAAAGATTCTTCACACGAAATGAGAAAATGGCCTATCATTTTTTCTTCCTTTTAAGATAAGTTTTCGTCAAATGCGCACTAAGCAAACATAAGTGGTGACCTGAAGGCCTGAGAAACACAGCTATTAGAGCGAAGATAGCATCGGCTACCTGTTGCTTTCTACGATTAAATCGCCACCTATTTTTCCACGTTGTTAATTCTCGGGGTAAACCTACTAATCTTTATATCATCGCCATGGTGGATAGCAATTAATAAGCCGTTTAAATGTTTAGCCCAAATTTTCCTTAACAATCTTTTTTAATTTCAAAAATGGGTAACACACCGCTTGTGTTTTGGCAATTCGCGGCTGGAGTTGCGTAAAATCCATTATACAATATTGCATAGGTCATCAACTTGAATCCTGTTTTATCTCCCATCTTTGAGAGGCTGTTCTTTTATTCGATTCCGGTGGGCCAATGTTGGCCCGTATTTGTGAACGTTCCTTAAGGCGGATCATACCACCCGAGCATTTTGTTTCTAAAACAAGAGATCGCAGCACTTTCGCCCCTAAAATTACTTTCCAATATTTGAGCACTAAAAATCGTCGGAAAATTTTTACAAAAGCTCGTTCTCCTTATTTTGGAAATGCCCATCCGGTCTTGGAAGCAGTTTTTCCGAAAAAGTTTTCCTTCGGTAAATAGAAATTTTATTTTTCGACTAAAACATTTTTTCAAAAAAAAACCGTCAGCCATATTGTAGGGTTTGACGAGCTGTTTCCAAAAATATTTTATATAAGAAAATCCGATGAATAGTTTCGTCGTAATCCTTCTAGAAAGATTCGGCGGAAAATGCCGGGAGGAGTAAAAGAAACGGAGGGCGCTATCCCCCCATTCGAGGTCAGAGAACAATTAATCCTCTCAAGGCCACGCACTTTCCAATATTTCTTGAGACTTACATATTTTCGTATTTGGTTCGGACTTTTTTTACACAATACATCGTTGAACGAAGATTGTGAAAACGCAATTTTTCCTTCATATTGTATAAAACAATTAAAAAATAAAGTCGAATAGAATTAAAACCACCGACCAGTAGTATCTACAGTAGTCGCCGCTCAATGTGATCACGGTTAATGTTATCAACCGGATAGTGTGATCAAAATGGCCTGGAACGGGACCAATCTATTCTTTTGCATTATAATTTTTCCGTTTATTGTGATCAAAAATTCGCTTTATGTGATCACCAAACCTCGAAAAGAAAAAAAAATTAAATAAAAAAGGTTGAGAAAGAGAGTAATCATGTCAAAGAAAAATTAAGTTGAAAACATATGCGAAAAAAATAATTACGAGGGGGTATTTTTAGCTGAAATGTATGACAGGTGATGATTTATTTTCGATCGTTTCAAAATGTAAACAAACCCCCCTTCATAAATTTGATTTTTTAAGCTTCTTATTTTCTTCTAATTTTTTGTTTTGTTTTTATTTTTTGAAAACGAATGCTAAAAAGCCTAAAGATCATCAGTCTTCCGGAGAATTGGAGATCCTTAAAAAGTACATGTTTAACCCTATCCTCGCCATCTACGCTTATTATTATCAGATTGTTTTCTTTTCTCACTTTTGTTCACTTTTCTCTCTTGGAAAATTTCGAAAAAAAGTAATAACTTGGAAAATTTGTCGGAAAAAAAAAGCGCAAAAAAAAAAAAAGAAAGAAAACTTAAAAAAATGTTCATAAGAAAAACTCGGAAATTTTTTGAGCAAAAACAACTTAAATTTTTTTTGCTTTTTGGTGAAGAAGGTAAATCAAAAACGTGAAAAGTGTTGGCAAAAAGAGACGATGTTTCCGTATTTTTTAAAAACAAAAAAGTAATAAGATAGAAAAAATAGTTGAGTCATCAAAACAATGAAGCGAGGGAACACTAAAAAATCAAAACATAACATTGTAGCGCCCTCCCTTTCTTTTACTCCTCCGGCATTTTCCGCCGAATCTTTCTAGAAGGATTACGACGAAACTATTGATCGGATTTTCTTATATAAAATATTTTTGGAAACAGCTCGTCAAACCCTACAATATGGCTGACGGTTTTTTTTTAAAAAATGTTTTAGTCGAAAAATAAAATTTCTATTTTCCGAAGGAAAACTTTTTCGGAAAAACTGCTCCCAAGACCGGATGGTCATTTCCAAAATAAGGAGAACGAGCTTTTGTAAAAAATTTTCCGACGATTTTTAGTGCTCAAATATTGGAAAGTAATTTTAGGCATCTTCCATCTCTGTCTAACACTTGGTTGAATTTTGTGGTCTGATCCGCCTTAAGGGGATATGAGGGTTTTAAGTTGGTTGCTTTGTACATATTTCGTTGTGAGCAACGGTTTTCGGTTTTTCCCTTCTATTTTGGAAACCGCCGCTCAAAACGAAAAAATGTCCTAAGTAAAAATTGTAGCTACGGAAATTTACTACATAAAATATCTTATTGGTTTTTTCCGTCAGAGCAATATTTTAGGAGATATGAAGGTTTTAAGTTTTCAGACAGGCTCTGTAGGATTATTAGTTTTAACCTCATAACTCCTTAAATATTGCTCTTACGCAAATAATGAATAAAGAAATTTTTGTAGGAAATCTTTGTATCTACAACTTTTACTTAGGACATTTTTCGTTTTGAGCGACGGTTTCCAAGATAGAAGGGAAAAACCGAAAACCGTTGCTCACAACGAAAAATTTGGAAAGCAACCAACTTAAATACTTCCATATCTCCTAAAGTATTACACTGACGGAAAAAACTAATAAGATATTTTATGTAGTAAATTTTAGTGCCTACAACTTTTACTAAAGACATTTTTTCGTTTTGAGCGACGGTTTCCGAGATAGAAGGGAAAAACCGAAAACCGTTGCTCACAACGAAAAATTTGCAAAGCAACCAACTTAAATACTTCCATATCTCCTAAAGTATTACTCTGACGGAAAAACTAATAAGATATTTTATGTAGTAAATTTTAGTGCCTACAACTTTTACTAAGGACATTTTTTCGTTTTGAGCGACGGTTTCCGAGATAAAGGGAAAAACCGAAAACCGTTGTTAACAACGAAAAATTTGCAAAGCAACCAACTTAAATACTTCCATAACTCCTAAAGTATTGCTCTGACGGAAAAAACTAATAAAATATTTTATGTAGTAAATTTTAGTACCTACAACTTTTACTTAGGACGTTATTTCGTTTTGAGCGACGGTTTCCGAGATAGAAGGGAAAAACCGAAAACCGTTGTTAACAACGAAAAATTTGCTAAGCAACTCACTTAAAAACCATCATACCTCCTTAAGAACTTCAAGGTTTCCTTGAAATCCTTCCTATCCTATTGGTTAAAGAAAGTTGGACATTTACAAGGAGCGGCGGTTTCTTAAGTAGAGTGCATTTTTCGTTACGCAATTTTCGATTCCTTTCTTGGGGAAACAGTAGCTAATTAGAGATCTGTGGACAGACAGACGTCGGAAACAAACAGATAAAAAAGAAGGCAAATGGTGTGAACTGAACGAAAGTTCGTCCTTGGGGTTCAACGGCCGGGGAAAGTACCGTCGTAATACATAATAGAGGCCGTTTGACTTCTTTTTCGGCGAGACCCCGAAAAACCCGCTTTTTCGAGAGCGAACTATCTAATGAACTATTTTTTGCTTTCAGATCTTCAGCTGGCTGCAGAACTTGGGAAAACTCTTCTGGAAAGAAATAAGGAACTTGAATCCGCGCTACGTCAGCATCAAAACATCGTCGACGATCAAGCTCAAGAAATCGAGGTATTTCTTATAATTTGGTGTCGATGAAGATAATTTTTTCTTCTCAGTATTTAAGGAAACAGACAGCAGCTTTGCGTGAAGTAAATGATTCTAGACTCCGAATCTACGAACAGCTTGAAGTGAGCATTCAAGAATTAGAGACCAACAACCATCGGCTCACAACTCAATCGATAAATGATAAAAAGCATATAACGAGGTATGCATTTCATACAAAACGAAAAGCCGTATAATATTTTCTTTAGTCTTGAGGGGCAGGTTGAGAAGCTTGAAGGACGTTGTGAGGAGCTTTTGAGGCGGGTCGAAGACTTCGAAAGGTCCCGGCTTGATGACTCGAGGGGGAACGACGAGACGAAATGTGATTCCGAAACTCTTGCTTTGAAAGAACAGTTATCTGAAGTGAGGACCCAGAATTCAAGGCAACACGCCAAACTTATTGAACTTCAGGACACCATCGATACCGTCACTCAGGTAATTTATTCAAAGCTGAAAAGAACATGAATATTCATGTCTTTGTTTTAGGAAAACGTTCGTTTAGAAGAGCAAGTTTTGTCAATGCAAAGGAAACAAGAAGAAATGCATGTCATCGATCAAGTCAGGTAAAAATAAAATTTTATCAAATGATTTAAGGAGGTATGATGGTTTTTAAGTGAGTTGCTTTGCAAATTTTTCGTTGTTAACAACGGTTTTCGGTTTTTCCCTTTTATCTCGGAAACCGTCGCTCAAAACGAAAAAATGTCCTAAGTAAAAGTTATAGGTACTAAAATTTACTACTTAAATATTTTATTAGTTTTTTCCGTCAGAGCAATACTTTAGGAGATATGGAAGTATTTAAGTTGGTTGCTTTGCTAATTTTTCGTTGTTAACAACGGTTTTCGGTTTTTCCCTTCTATCTCGGAAACCGTCGCTTAAAACGAAAAAACGTCCTAAGTAAAAGTCGTAGCTACAAAAATGTCCTACAAAAAAGACCTCATTGTTTTTTTTGTCAGCGCAATACTTAAGGAGATATGAGGGTTCTTAAGTGAGTTGCTTTGCAAATTTTTCGTTGTGAGCAACGGTTTTCGGTTTTCCGATCTATCTCGGAAACCGTCGCTCAATACGAAAAATGTCCTAAGTAAAAATTGTAGGTACAAAGATTTCCTACAAAAATATATTTATTCATTATTTGCGTAAGAGCAATACTTAAGGAGTTATGAGGTTAAACCTAATAATCCTACAGAGCCTGTCTGAAAAATTAAAACCTTCATATCTCCTAAAATATTGCTCTGACGGAAAAAACCAATAAGATATTTTATGCAGTAAATTTCCGTAGCTACAACTTTTAATTAAGACATTTTTTCGTTTTGAGCGACGGTTTCCAAGATAGAAGGGAAAAACCGAAAACCGTTGCTCACAACAAAAAATGTACAAAGCAACCAACATAAAACCCTCATATCCCCTCAAAAATTTAATTTGTTTTTCAGGCAAGGAGAAATATGCCGAAGATGTCTTCGGGCACAGGAGGAATTGTCAATGACTGGTGATGAAGATGATTCTTCAGTTATTGATTCTCTCATTAATGATGATAATTACCAAAGTTTACTTCTTAAGGTACTTAAAACACTTTTTGTTAATGTTTTAATTATTTTTTGTAGGAATCTCTGGGAGAGCTAACGGAGCCAAATAATCCTTACAAAATGCTTGTTGAAAAGTATGAAGCTTTGTTGAGGATTCAGCAGAATCAAAGGAATGCTGGAGTGATAAGGCCGCATTTGCCAGAAAATGATAAGTGTCTGTCGCTTCAGGAGGAGTTGGCGATGTCGGGTGGATTTTCGACGTTCCACAGGGAAGAAGACGATGGCGAATATGAGACTGCTCTTCACGCGGCCAAAATGCAGTCGACGCCAGATTTTTCCGAAGCGGAAACTTCATCGTCGGGATTCTCCGATGAAGCCATAAATAAGTCGACGCAGACGGAAGCTCAGATACCACCTGGATCATTCTTATGTTCTATCACTGATGGAGACGACTGTAAATTTAGTATCTATGACGAAGCTAGTCCAATCGAAACCCGATTCAGAAAGACTCCAGAGTACAGAAGACTTTTTAGAGAGATATTTGACGTCTTGAAACGAGCAGCGGAGGCGAAAGATGAAGGTGAAAACCTACCTTTGTTGGAAGATTTAACTCCGATGTGCGAAACCGCTCCTAAAGTCCCGCCAGCGACTCCTTCTGTAGAAGATGTTCCGCAAGTCGAAGAAAAACCAGAACCGAAACGTGATATTCTTGAGCAGCTTTCACACGGTATTGGGCCGAAGAAGCACAGGTCAAGAAAGCAAAAACGTTCCGAACTCCCTCCCCCGGCCGTCGGCGTCAGCGTCAATACAGGAAAAGGTCCCAGAAGACGACGTGAATACCGCCAACGGTCTTCAGATTCAGGAAGGAGCACTCCCGACTGCTCCAACAGACCGAGGCCAGCGTCCACTTGGCTCTGCGAAGGCGTCGCACAAAGTTCAGCCATACACGAAGTCGCCAAACTCAAACAACTCGACAAGTCATACGCAGAAGTCTTACGCCAAGGAAGACAAATCGTTAACAGAAAATAATTTCTGACAATAATTTTGTTTTTCGCTTATTTTTAATTTAGGAACATTCCAACAATTCTTCTTTTGAAGATAATCTTTGTTTTTAATTACTGTAAAATCTTACAGTATATTTGTAAATTTTTTTTCCTCCCCTTCACTTTTTTTTATTTTGTTTAGTTTTCGAGATTTTGCTGGCACACAAAACTTAAAAAAAAGTGCATGTATAATATTACCTTTTTAGAAATCTTTAGAATATAAATGTATCTTTTTCTGTGAATAGATATCAATTTGAAATTGTCGAGTGGATAGTTAAATGATCGAATATCCATATTAATTATAAATATATATATATATTTGTAAAGTTTCAATTCTACGTTTAAAAATTGTGCCATTCAAAAATTAATAAAGTTGTCTCGAATTTCATGCATAAATAGTTTCCTTCATTTTTATCCTTCCTATTGTTCGAATATTTTTTTAATTTACTGAATAACTCAACATTGTAAATTTTTCTTTGAACATTGGCATTTATGCTTCGATAACTACAAATATTTGAGTAATTCCGGGGCCTTCGACAAAAATTGAAGTCTGTCGATAGAGCCGCAAAATATGGAGGATTATTCAAAACGCAAAGTTGAATGAACTATATTTTAATTCTTTACAAGTGAAATAAAATATTTAAAAAAAAAGTTTTACTTAAGACAAGATAAATATTGCCATACAAAAGAGTGAAAGATAAATAATCTTAATGAAAGAAAAAGAAAAAAAAAGTTTTAATGGTAATTAAAAAACAGGTTCATTTTCTTTATGGTCCTGGAGTCCGTCATTTTGTGAAGAGCGCTCTATGAACGGTAGTTAAATCAGGAATTATGCTACCTTTAGTCCCAATATTTTTGACTGCCTGGTTACTCCTGAAAATAAAATTTAATTTATGGAAGGAGAGGTTAAATTTTGTTTACGTTTGCCTTGGTTTGACAAGAAGGCATTTCATTGGTTGTCCATCAAGTTGTCTGTTATGATAAGTGTCGACTGCAGTAACGGCATCCTGCATATTCTTGTAAACTACTTCAGCCGTTCCAGGACGTACTACCCTTGATCCTATTAATGTTCCAATATCTTCAAAAAGCTCCTAAAATAAAAGTCATTAAATTTTTCAAAATTTTTAATTAGTACTTTAATGTCTTCATGAGTGACGGAAGGTTGAAGGTTGGAAACGACGATTCTATATCCTTCCTGACGTGCAGGCTCCAGTCTTGATTTCACATCATCCTTTGGTCTAAAGAAAAATGATTAAAAACCAACTTTTTCTTATTATTTTTTACCTGAACATTGAGTTTGCTTTTCGTGACCAGTCTTCTGGGGAAGTTTGAAGCTAAAAATGGCGTTAGATATATTTGATGGTTTAATTTTGAATTACCAAAGGTGAGCGGTTTGATATGGGAGATTCTCTGTTTCTTAAATGGATTTCAAGCTGGGGTGGAAGTGGTCGCCATTCGGAATCGATGTCCATATACGCTGAAGAACCTCTGGTCACTCCGTTTTTACAGAACGTCCGAATGCTTCCGATCTTTGAGGACGATCTGCAATGATAATAAGTTAACAAAATATATGAAAAGTCCAATTAACAGAAATGGGTTCATTTGTCCTCAACAGTGGTGTTACTACGAGCAATTGGAGTAGTCAACAAAGGTCACGGAACACTTAGGGCTAAGGGGCAGAAGGCTATGAAGGCCTGCCAATCCTAATGTCACATTTCTAGAGGAGAGACGTGTTTAAGATCACAAAACTCATGAAAAAGACATTGCCAGTTCATCAACGGACAGCATAGATTGGCAGACCTGCTCAAGCAGATGGAAAATCAGCATCTTGGCGGGCTACAAACAACACTGCTACAACAAGCTCTGTAAACAACTTCAAAAGGTAGGGGTGACGGAGGTCAGCTCATCAGTCTGGAGGAGACGAAAATGGTAGAGTCCTCTTGGCCAATTGGTTTAGAGCAGTGATTCTCAACGGAGCTCGGGAAGTTACTGTGGGGCGTTATGCAAAATTTGGGTGATAGGGGAGAAATGGCTAAGTGGCCAGCCATGGAGGCGTTAGCGTGAATCCTTTTTTCTTCATTTATTTAATTTTTATTAATGCGATAATTAACGCCGCCCGTTAAAAATGTAACCGCCCGTAAAGTAAAAGGCAAAAATTTATCCGCCCGTTAAAAAGTTAACCGGCCCGTTAAGTAAAGAGCAAAAACTTAACCGCCCGTTAAAAAATTTAACCGGTCCGTAAAGTAAAGGGCAAAAATTTAACAGGCCCGTTAAGTAAAGGGCAAAAACTTAACCGCCCATTAAGTGAAGGGCAAAAACTTAACCGCCCGTTAAGTGAAGGGCAAAAACTTAACCTCCCGTTAAAAAGTTAACCGGCCAGTTAAGTAAAGGGCAAAAACTTAACCTCCCGTTAAAAAGTTAACCGGCCAGTTAAGTAAAGGGCAAAAATTTAACCGGCCCGTAAAGGGTAAAAAATTAACCGCCCGTTAAAAAAAGTAACTGGCCCGTTAAGTTATTTTTTTCTTAAGTAGGGAAGGGGCGGTATTTTCCTCCTCTTAGGCTTCCCGAATTAACAGGCGCAGGCTTCAAAAAGGTTGAGAAACACTGGCTTAGAGGAAGAAACATGCTGCCCAATGGACTAGACAACATGACCTCTGTATAGTCTTTAGAGGTTCATTAAAAGCCCAAGGCAGAAGAGGGTAGGACAGTGAGCTCTAATTTACTACTAGGGCCCACAAGACCGCTCCAGCAATATCTCTATCGCTAATATTGTATGCTCGTAAAATCAGTGATATCAATTCAGTCGATGCGCCAGCAGGACGGTAGGTGCTCCATCCGTTATGTGGGCCCTAAGGCAACACAGAACAGGAGTTTGCAAAGATTGTCCTATCATGCTTAGTATCAAATCAAATATTGATCTTTACCAATCTCAACTTCCAACCAATCTCTGCGGTTCCGGCCGGCCGTCCGTAGCATTTTTCTGGCCACAGTTTTGAACCGATTTTCACCAAATTTCTTTAGCAGGTGAACAAGAATGTAATGAGGGCGATTTTTAATTTCGAAAAAAATGGCGGAGATATGCACGTTTGAAATTTTTAAAACTGCGCGGCGGCCAAACCGTTTTACCGGCCAGATTTTCAACAAAAAAATTTAGTAGGGAGAAATTTGATACTTCCAACACTTGCGAGAGGGACATCCATAGTGCAAAAGGTTCATTATTTCTCCCCTCCTATATTTTTCCTTCTCTTTGAGAAAGTTTTTGTTAGAAGCTCTTTAAGCTAGTACTTCACAGAGAAAAGCCATTCATACATTTTTAGTATTTTTTCTGTTTTTAGAAACTCCTCTTATCTAGGATTCTGGGCGTTTTCATCAGAATCTCAAAGTTTGGAGCCAAGAAGAACGCAATTCCGCACAGATTTTATAAAATAGTGCATTTCACGATAGTCGTACATTTTGGGCCCATTTTCTTCTCCCAACATTAGGGCCTAAGGCTAAAACTTTATGTTTATCATTTCTTAGTAAACGTCGGTGAGCGATAAAGATGAAATAAGGGTTTTTAGCCTAAATTTTGGATTGAACAACACATTTGGAGCAGTAAAAGGGTCTAAGAACTTTGGAATAGAACCACTGAATCGGTTGTTATCTTTCCTGCTATCTTAGCTACCCTAGTTAGTGAAGCCAGAAGTTTCCATGACAACATTAATCTAACTAGCACAGAGGACTATCAATAAGCTGAAAATAGATGAAAACTTACAAGGGCTGTCGTATGGAGACATACGGTCATTGATGATGTTGTTGGTGATGGTCCTCCTAGGAAGTGGAGCACCACGAAGGTTGCGAGTGACATTTTTTCCGATTCCCGAAATCGCTTCACGCATCATAATCCTCTCGCGGGCGTCGATCTGCTTAAACCTCTGATTGAGCCTTTCTCTCGCATCAACGATTTTCGACCTCGTCTTCTCAATAATCTTAAGCCGGGCGTCCATCATAGTCCCGTTCATTTTCCCCGCCCTCGCCATCGGCCTTTTCTTAATTCCGCCGGCTTTCGTCCTGTTCTGCTGCCCTCCTCTAGCGTTTGGTCCTTTTTTGTTCATCGGCCTAAAACACCGGGATTTAGTACTTCACGGATGCATATAAACAAAATATTTACCCTTTACGCTTCCCTTGGAGTTTCTTCTTTTTCTTTATTATTTCGTCCAAACCTAAATCCATAATGGAAGTACCGAAAAATCTCCAATAAACAAAACGAAAAGCTACAGTTTATCAAAAGGAGACTTCGGTAAACAAATTTTTACCACAGATCATACGGCATCAACTTCGATATTCTACAGCCATATTGATTTGTATCTTACAATTTCATTGCAATTTCTTTTTATAATCGTATTTTTTTAAACTACTAAACAATTTTATCCCAAATAGATTTTTTTAAAGAAAAAAATTGTCTAAAATACATTTTTTCTCTAAATATAAATAGATGGTACCCTTGTACTTGTAACCACAACGAAAGTTACATTTTGTATCAAAACAAAACGTTTTTAAACGTATTTATCTTCTATTTATTTAAGTTTTCAAAATGTCTCTCGCTGATGAGCTTTTGGCTGATTTAGAAGATGACAATGATGATCTTCCTTTGGTTCCTGAGCCATCGTCTCAAGATAACATAGTCAACGATTTACAGCCAATAACTGAAGGTAACAGAAAAACAGATAAAATGAAGAAAAAAACTTAATTTTTGTATTTTTAGAAATGAAAATAGTTTCTTTGGATCAACTAGCAAAATTATTTCATTCGGAAAGACTTCAGAGAATAACGACACAAATTGAAAAGTATGCGAGCAACGTCGGCTTTCATAGAAGCATCAACGGCCCTGTTGAAGCAGATCCTGAATATCTTCTTATCGTCGAAGCGAACAATCTCGCTGTAGATATCGATAATGAAATTAGTAAGTTTAGGTCAATAAGACGAGGAAAACTGCGGACAATTTTGCCAAAATGGGGTTTCTTTATCCTGAAACTGAGGAAAAATCCTCAAAATCTTCCAAAAATGGGGTTTTACTGTCAAAAAGCCGTGGAAAAGATTTTCCTGTCAAAAAGCCGTGGAAACGGTTTTCCTGTCAAAAGCCGTGGAAACGGTTTTCCTGTCAAAAAGCCGTGGAAACGGTTTTCCTGTCAAAAAACCGAGGAAACGGTTTTCCTGTCAAAAAGCCGAGGAAACGGTTTTCCTGTCAAAAAGCCGAGGAAACGGTTTTCCTGTCAAAAAGCCGAGGAAACGGTTTTCCTGTCAAAAAGCCGAGGAAACGGTTTTCCTGTCAAAAAGCCGTGGAAACGGTTTTCCTGTCAAAAAGCCGAGGAAACGGTTTTCCTGTCAAAAACCGAGAAAACGGTTCCTGTCAAAAAAAACCGAGAAACTGTGTTCCTGTCAAAAAAAAACCGAGGAAACGGTGTTCCTGTAAAAAAACCGAGGAAACGGTTTTCCTCTCAAAAACCGAGGAAACGGTTTTCCTCTCAAAAAACAGAGGAAACGGTTTTCCTGTCAAAAAGCCGTGGAAACTGTGTTCCTGTCGAAAAAACCGAGGAAACGGTTTCCTGTCAAAAAGCCGAGGAAACGGTTTTCCTGTTGTAAAACCTAGGAAACGGTTTTCCTGTCAAAAAAACGAGAAACTGTGTTCCTGTCAAAAAAAACCGAGGAAACGGTGTTCCTGTAAAAAAAACCGAGGAAACGGTTTTCCTCTCAAAAACCGAGGAAACGGTTTTCCTCTCAAAAAACCGAGGAAACGGTTTTCCTGTCAAAAAACCGAAAAAAAAAAAAAAACGAGAAAACTGTGTTCCTGTCAAAAAAACCGAGGAAACGGTGTTCCTGTAAAAAAAACCGAGGAAACGGTTTTCCTCTCAAAAAACCGAGGAAACGGTTTTCCTCTCAAAAAACCGAGGAAACGGTTTTCCTGTCAAAAAACCGAGGAAACGGTTTTCCTGTCAAAAAGCCGAGGAAACGGTTTTCCTGTAAAAAAAAAAAGCCGAGGAAACGGTTTTCTGTCAAAAAACCGAGAAAACTGTGTTCCTGTCAAAAAAACCGAGAAAACGGTTTTCCTGTCAAAAAAAACGAGAAAACTGTGTTCCTGTCAAAAAACCGAGGAAACGGTTTTCCTGTTAAAAAATCGAGAAAAACTCCATAAAACCCTGTTAAAATGGGGGTTTTTGGGTTTCCTTTTTTAGTTTCTTGTAATTTTTTACTCAGCTTTTCAGCGGCTTTGGTTTTTCTGCAGATGGGGGGGGGGGGTGTACAGCAGAAATTATAATACTGTTATTTTTAGTTGTTATTCATCGATTTGTGAGCGACCGTTATTCAAAAAGGTTTCCTGAATTGGAATCGCTGGTTATGACCCGCTGGAATATCTTCGAACTGTCAAAGAAGTTGGAAACGATCTAGCCCAGCGAAGAACAACGAAGTCCTTCAGCAATTTTTAACTCAAGCCACAATATGGTCGTTTCAGTCACAGCATCCACAACTCAAGGGTAACCATAATTTGATGCAGAAACATTTTCATCGCTTTTTACAGGGAACTTTTATCAGAAAAAGAGCTGCAAGAGATCCAAGAAGCTGCGATATGGCGATCAATTTGAATGCTACGAAACTTCGTATTTATGAATATGTTGAAAGTCGTATGTCATTTATAGCACCGAATCTTTCGCCATCATTGGCGCTTCTACGGCAGCCAAAATTATGGGTGTCGCTGGAGGTTTGACGAATCTATCAAAAATGCCAGCCTGCAATGTTATCCTGTTGGGAAACCATAAAAAAACTTATGGCGGATTTTCAAACGCAAATGCTTTACCGCATACTGGATTTATTTATCATTCTCAATTCGTTCAGGATACACCACCGGTAATTTTGATTAAAATTTAATTTTTTGTATAAATTTTTTGTAGGATTTAAGACGAAAAGCAGCCAGATTAGTTGCCAATAAATGCACTTTAGCTGCCAGAGTTGACGCCAGCCATCACACCAAAGCTGGCAACATTGGCGTCATGTTACGTCAAGAATAGAGAAAGAAAAGAAACTTATGGTAATTTTTGAAATTTTAAAATAATTTTTTTTCTCTTTTTGATTTTAAGGAACCTCCACCTGTTAAATTTGTTAAGCCATTGCCAAAACCTGTTGACCCTCCTAGGAAAAAACGTGGTGGAAAAAGAGTGAGAAAAATGAAAGAAAGATATGCTATGACAGAATTAAGGAAGCAAGCGAATAGACTTAATTTTGCTGAGGTAAACATTTTATGTGTACAATAACTTAAAAATTTTTTTAGATTGAAGATGATGCTTATCAAGAAGATCTTGGTTATACGCGTGGTACGATTGGAAAGACTGGAACTGGGCGAATCAGAATGGCTCAGGTTGACGAAAAGACAAAAGTGAGAATCAGCAAAACACTCCAACGAAACCTTCAAAAGCAGCAAAGCACCTGGGGAGGGAGCAGTACGGTTAAAAAACAAGTTTCCGGTACAGCCTCCAGCGTCGCTTTCACTCCTCTTCAAGGCCTCGAAATCGTCAATCCTCAAGCGGCCGAAAAAAACGTCGCAGAATCAAACAAATATTTTTCAAACACAGCCGGCTTCGTCAAAGTTCTCAACTCATAATTTCTTTTGCAATAAATATAGTCAAAATTTTTTTATTCTTGATTCATCTTATAATTCTGAATCATTTCCTTAATTTCATCGCTGAATTGCGCCATCGCAATAAACAATGTCATTAAAATATTCACAAACTAAAAAATTCATTGCAATCAAATAACTAAAATTATAATACCTATATACTTGTCCAAAAGAAGAAGATTTATTGGAAAAATAGACCATGCAGTAATTTCTGTCTGACTTAGATTTAATTGCTCTAAATATAGGTTGACCTAAAAAAAAAAAAAAAAATGAGCCCTCTTGGTACTTATGTTTTTACGCCACCAAAGCCAACCTGTTTGTAGTTACCATGTTTTTTTTTGCTGGTTAATAACCCTTTCGAGACCGCAGGCGACTATAATTGCCATGCGCGCATGTTGCTTGGAAACCGCAGGCGACTTTAGTTGCCCAGCGGGAACTGCGGGAAGCCTCTTTAAGATATTTAACCCTTTCGAGACCGCTTCTGACGCCGGATTCTCAGCGCTACTGGCGTAGCACTTTCCCCCTCACTTCTCCCCGACCGCTCCCAGCGCCCAGCAAAGCACGGAAAGGGACGAGTGATGCGATCATCACGTAGTTCATTTCTTCCCCAACAGATTGCCTGTTTTTGCATGTCGCTAGCGCCACGGGAAGCGAAGGTATTAAATTTTTTAGAGAGGCTTCCCGCTAGCGCCGCTGGGCAACTAAAGTCGCCTGCGGTCTCGAAAGGGTTAAAGTTAAAAGCTCTCCTTTTATGATGGAAAAATTTTGCCTATGATGAATGGTAAAAGGTCTGAAGGGATAAAATAATGCTAAAATACTAAATTGTCATTATTAATAATAAAAATAGTGACTATTTTCGTTCACAATAAAATAAAATGGCTCTTTTTACTCAAGTAAACTACAGAGTTATGTTTTTTACTCTATTTCTGAGCCTACATTTTAAAAATTTTTTGTGAATTTTTTATATTTTAGCTTTGTCCCTTATGATCACCACTTGAACTGAGGCGATGATTAAAAATTTGTTTAAATTTTATTATTTATTTTTTTTATAATTAATTTATTAATTTTTAGGTTGAATTTCCTTTTTGGGATGTTCTTATATCAGGTGGCATAGCTTGATAGCTGTGGTTAAAAACATCGACGAATTTTTGCTTCTTGGGAAATCATTCGACGATGCACCCGGTGAAGCTTTTGATTAAAGGTCTCCAAACGAAAAGCGCGAATGGCAACTATAGTCGTCTTGAAAGGGTTAATACCTTCGCTTCCCCTGGCGCTAGCGACATGCAAAAACTGGTCATCTGTTTGGGGAAGAAATGAACTACGTGATGATCGCATCACTCGTCTCTTTCTGTGATTTGCTGGGCGCTGGGAGCGGTCGGGGAGAAGTGGGGAAAAGTGCTGCGCCAGCGGCGCAGACGCGGTTCGAAAGAAGAGTTAAAATCGAAAGGAAATAAAATACTTTTACGCATGCTAATAGCTTTGCTGGTGTTAATACAAAGTATCTCAATTGATTACCTGAGTGCAAAATATGTCAGATTTATTTACTAAAGACGTTTTCAACAATTTCTCTTTAATTGAGTGAACCTGAAAGCGCATTAGACCATTATTTGAATTAAGTTTGAATTTACGCTTTTCACAACATAAGGAGAAATCACGCTCAAAATGTAAATAGGTACAAAGTCGATTATGCTGTACGAAATACTTGATCTGAATAGCAACCCATCATGATAAACGCTTATGTAAAGGTTGACAAAATTGTCCATCGCATAAAAAACGATGGAGATCAAAATCTGCAAACCGAATGCCGTATCCAGCGATTTTATGCAAGATATTATTTTCATGCTTTCTAATCTTGACTCTTCTAAGTTAGTTTTAAATCGTAGATTTTTAGATCTGGAAAAATATGAGGTTAGTGGATAACCTGTTATGACGTAAACAAGATGGCTACTTACAAGTGAATTATATCCAGACAAAAGATGACGTAGAAAATTAGTAAAAGATGTTGCAAAACATATATGAAAGTGATGAAAAAGCATTTGAAAACAGTTATTAATTTAAAATCGCTTAAAATAATGTGCATCCAATAAACAATGAAATAATCGGAGATGATAAAAACGACCCAGAATTTCCAAATTCTATCATTGGGAGATCTTTCGACTTGGTCGAGCTTATTTATAAGCTTCTTTATTTTTCGAAATTCCCAAACTCGAAATACAGTTTTTATAAGAATTTGTCCCTCGTGTCTAAAAAAAAGTAGAAAAAAGAAGAAGCAAAATTGATTTACCCAATGAGAATGATCTTTTCCCACTTGGTCAAACGGTCGCGATTATTTTTTGTATACACTGCAACCAAAAGCAAAATTTGGTATCAAAAAGCTGTATAGATATAATAAACTTTCCATTTAGTTTTTCCCGAGTCGGGATAGAAACCGAAAAGACGTAAAACATTCAAGACAGGCTTGTAGTTCGAGCTGAACGTCGCCATCTTGTCATCTAACCGCAAACACTTTCTACGTTTAATGACACGTTGAAACCTACCAATTCCTCAAGTAAACGATCAATATATGAAAATTACATGTCTTATTATGTAGACTACAATTTTGATGAAATGAGGAATATGATGATGTTTCTTCAGCAATGAGAGGATAAAAGCGGAAAATTGTTCTTAGAAATTGAAGTATCACATATTACCTATTTATTTACAAAAATGAAACATAAATCGCAATACAGCTTTCACAGCCAGATAGGCACCTTAATTAAAAACGAAAAGTTTATAGCAGCATTACAAAAATATTTTCAAAATTGTGATCAGTAACTCAATTTTTAAATGCAGTATAATTTAGATAACCTCTTTGGTTGAAAAGTATTAGTAACCGTAAACGTCGCCGTGTTTTCGGTAGTCGGCGTTGGCGAAGATGGTATCATTCTCTTTGGCAACAGCACAGACAACTGAGCGACTGTTTTCGTACCTTTCGGTTAAATGGCCGAGCTTTTCCAAGCCTTTGATGTAATCCTAAAAGCAAAAATAAGAAAATTTCATGGGATATCTTACGTCTAAGATTCCATATTCGTAGTTAAGTTTCATAGGCATAAGTTGGTGGTGGGGTCTACTGGAATCTACCGCTTCTTTAATGTTTTCTCCAAGCCACAAATATCTGAGTATAACCTAAAACAGAAGGTTACAATGAGTTTTCTAGTTTGGACTCACCCAGGCAACGGAGGTCGGAATTTTCGTTCCTCCAGCAGCACCGATGACTAATTTAACATTGTCGTCTCCATCGACTAAAATTGAAGGAGCTGCAGACGACATAGGACGTTTTTGAGGTTCGATGAAATTTCTAGGCGAAGGTGGGAGACCGAAGTAGTTTACTAAACCGGGTACAGAAAAATCGTCCATGACACTGCTTACTGTGATTCCCGTTCTTTTCGACGTAAAACCAGCTCCGAAACTATTTGACATTAATTTGAAACATAGCTGCATCGACTTACTATAAATTAATTGTGCTAGTGACTGAACAGCGTCTCCTGCATGGACTGATATATGAGCGGTGCCATGGTCGTCTGATTGGTAAAAGACCGCTCCGTAATGTTCAGGGTCAGAATAAGTCGCTGAATCGTTGATCTTCTGTCTAACTTCATCAGCGAATTTATTGATGTCAATTTTTCGACTATCTGAAATGAAAATATGAATAAAAGAAATAAGAAGTCAATAATTTACATCAGACGTATCTATATAGTTAGGATCACCTAACTGCGTTCTGCTGGCGTATGCAAATTTAAAAGCTTCTACAATTCTGTGCAGCGTTAATATCGTGTCGTTTGTATTCGAAAAACTTTCTGAAGAAATGTTGTATCCTTCGAGGATTTTCAATATGTGGATAAGAACAGCACCGGAGCCTGGTGGAGGCATGGTGTGCAGCTTGATACCATCCCGGAGTTCAGCCGTCAATGGGTCCGTCCATTCTGGCCTGCAAAAATACTTTGAAGAACTACACAAGAAACTGAACAAACCTGTAATCTCGCATGTCTTGTTCAGTAATGATTCCCCCTTTTTCTTGTATGTCTTCGACAAATAAACTAGTTAGGCTACCATCATGGAGGGCATCGCCTCCTTCTTCGGCAATCACGTCTAATGTGCGGCAAAGAACAATTGGCTGGACGCGGTCTCCGAACTTCTTTTGTTGTCCAGTTTTGTCATTGATGAATCTTGCTCTAAAAAGAAGTTAGAGGACGTTTAAAATGTTATCCTTACTTAAATATTGGATCGTTTTCTATTACGTTAGGTCTAAAATTTAAAACGTCAGATTGAGGCTTTGTCATGTGGTAGCCTTCGTTGCAAAGGTCGACAGCCGGCTGGACGATATCTCTCCAAGGTAGCTGCCCGAATCTCCTCCACGCTTCCCAGTATCCTCGCAGTTCGCCCGGTACTCCAGCGGCGAGTCCTCCCGTTCTGGAAGCCTCCTTGGTGTTGGCGAACATATCCTTGGTCGCACCACCTGGCGCACTATCGCGGGCGTTGAGGCAAAAGGAACGCGCAGTCTTGTGCTCGTATACCGTCATGAGGAACCCTCCTCCTAATCCCATCGCCTGACTATTCACCACACCATTGCAAAACATTGCAGCAATCGCAGCATCCACAGCGCTTCCATTCTTCTTCAGAATGTTTCTAAAATACCAAAATTTATATTATTTCAACGTGATGAGTCATCAATATTATCTTTTTAACTTTCTTTATCAAGAATAAATTTTCCATCGCTTTAGGTAGAAAGTTTAAAGGACATTAAAAACAATTTTATTACAAACTTTTAGTTTATTAATACAAACGTAAGTACAAATCGTTAGGCATTATAAAATATAAAACGCAAAAAATCACTTGCCTAGTCTTTTAAAGACTAGAAAAACTCGCAAGAAAACCTACGATAATCACAAAACGAGGAAAATCCTTAAACAAAATGTCCATTGTCTGAATTCCGAGGTCAACCGTGAAAGTCTCCGGGAGTCTTCAGTTTTTGACGTCCTTCTTCTTGGCCTCAGTATTCTGAAGTTTGGTCACGATCTTCCTCGAATGACCTGAGGGATCGAAATGGTTCTGGTGTTCGCCAACTTCTTTTTGCTTCGGTTCTTCCCGCTGCTGTGGCAGTTCACTTTCTTATCCTGGTCGAAATTGTAGTGTTCGTAATCGTCGAGATGGGATTCGGACATTTTGATGTTCACAAAAGAAACGCAAAAAGTTCACTTTACTGACTGGGTTATTGTTCGAGACTGTTCTTTCATCAGCTGAGACTTGTTATTTTCTAGGCCGTAGCAGGGAGGGGAGCCTGCGCACTCCACGTTCGATACGAGTCAAGGCCTAATCGACGTCAACATTTTTGTTTTATTCTTTTTGTTATTTTTTATCTGTTTAACAACAAAAGAATACAGAAATGTCCAAATCAGCATTATAGCGATGTCAAAAAATAGGTCATTCTAAAAGTGAGAGACAAATTCCATTTTGCTTGATTTTGGACGAAAGGTCAAAAATCGACTTTCAGGAGGACCATAAAATCAATATTCAGCGATTTTCATATTCAAAATATGACAGAAAATGTACATAATTTAAGATGTTTAGGATTAGGTAAATTTTGAAAATATCAGATTTGATGTGTCATAAAAATCTCAGGTTTTCTGAGATTTTTGAAACCCAAATATGACTACTTACTTTCCGATTTCGGAACATGGTGGGCCGTCGGTGCAAACGGCAGCACGTTTGAAGGCGTGGAGTCTTGAAGGAGATGGAGGAAGTGGTACGTGAGGATCCGGCGGCGGTGGCGGAGCCCTCACATCTTTCGTCTTGACGGATTTATAAAAAAAGAAAAATCCCGTAGTCGCGACGAGGACCGTCACGATGGAGAACAAAAAGAGCTTATAGCTTCTTTTCTTTCTTCCACTAGAACAAAAAGACAGACATGATCAGCCAAAATCTTTTTCATCCTCAATTTTTAGATTCCCTTCTATAAAATATTGCACCACAATATTATCTATGAAAAATGAAAAATCGACAAAATGAGATATCAATAGCTTGGCAAGCAGTAATTTGATTCGGATAATTTATTGCTCATGCATGGGAAAAAAAGGAAAAAAAATTGAGAATGAATTTTATCTTAGTAAACAACCTTCCTATTGATACAAATGTTTCAAAAAGTTTGTCAACAAAATTCTATTTTAAAAAGAGATACCGAGTCTCCATTATAAGGAAAAAAATTAGCCACTTTGTTCATCCCTTAATACGTTTTTTAGAATAAGAAGAAATTGTGAAAATTTGATGAAAACAAAATGAAGGACGGACGGTCGGCACCAAAGACAACCTCATCAGTTTTCCTCTATGGGGTCTGGAAGACCTTTTTCCCTAGAGGGTATCACAATAACTTCTTTTGAGAAAATTAAAAATAAATTAGCCTTTTTTTCCTAGCAATCAGTCATTTTGATGAATCATTACATAACATTAAGTTGAAATTCTTGCCCGGAGGGTAATGAACTTTTGTATCAGTAAAATAAAATTATAATAACGCCTACTACTTGTAATTTAGATTAATGATATAATTAAAGATTTAAATAAATTATCTCACAAATATTTGTTTTTTTGCGGCTAAGTCATCCAGTATTGGGATGAAAGAAACTTGGATGTTTTTTTGTCATTTTACGACAAAATTAAGAAGTTTTAAAGAAGTAATTTGAAGATATACAGGGTGTGGTCAGGGTAGAGTAGGCTTTTGTCTCTAAGATTTTTGACCTGACGAAATAGTGTATAATAGCTTTGTTCCAACAATTTTAAATGTCTCGATATCGGCTGGTCTGAGGATAAAATTCAATAAGGCATTTTTGTAGGGAATTCAATTTTCTTTCAGTTTGCTTTTATTCATAAGTGTAGGATCAACCGTTTAGAAGATATGAGCGAAAAAAGATTACTTAAGTTCAGAATCTCGATAACGGCTGACCTGAGGATGAAAATGAATAAAATAGGTTTTGTAGGAAATTTAATTCTCTTTCAGTTTGCTTTTATTCATCTTTTGTGCAGGATCAACCGTTTCGATGATATAAACGAAAAAAGATTAGTTAAGGTAAATTTCTCGAAAACGGCTAGACTGGGGATGAAAACGAATAAAATACGTTTTGTAGGAAATTTAAATATCTCGATATCGGTTGGTCTGAGGATAAAAGTGAATAAAGCACTTTTTGTAGGGAATTCAATTTCCTTTCAGTTTGCTTTGTTTCATTTTTTGTGTAGGATCAACCGTTTAGAAGATATGAGGGAAAAAAGATTACTTAAGTTCAGAATCTCGATAACGGCTGGCCTGAGGATGAAAATGAATAAAATACGTTTTGTAGGAATTTAATTCTCTTTCAGTTTGCTCTTATTAATTTTTTGTGTAGGATCAACCGTTTAGATGATATAAGCGAAAAAGATTACTGAAGGTAAATTTCTCGAAAACGGCTAGACTGAGGATGAAAACGAATAAAATACGTTTTGTAGGAAATTTAAATATCTCGATATCGGTTGGTCTGAGGATAAAAGTGAATAAACCACTTTTTGTAGGAAATTCAATTTCCTTTCAGTTTGCTTTTATTCATGTCTTGTGTAGGATCAACCGTTTAGAAGATATAAGCGAAAAAAGATTACTGAAGGTAAATTTCTCGAAAACGGCTAGACAGGATGAAAACGAATAAAATCCTTCCTTTAGTAGGAAATTTAAAAGTGGTTTGAAACTTTTGGAGCATGCGCAGAAGGATTTGCACGTCTAATTTGACGTCAGATGACTCACTTGGACAGACTAAAGCATTAAAGAAGTTATTAATAATTAAATAAAAATTAGTCTTTAACGCAGTTTTATTTCTTTCATTCAAGGTTAAATGGATAAAAACCGGTATGATTTGAAGGTGAATTTTTATCATTAGTTCCTGATGGACGAGCGAAAAATGCGTGTGATGTCGCAATCTTCCGAAGGGGTGAATAAATTAAAAAGATTGTGACACTTTTCCTACGAAAATGTTGGTCTCATTTTAACCGGGTCAAGGGATGGTACATTTATCTTCATTTTTTTCATTTTACAATACCTTGTATAGCCACCACTAAGGGGGACGAGTTACCCCAGGTGGGGGCTCTCGCTGTATTGCCATTGGCTCTGCCAACTTAAAGCCTCTTTACGATTAAAAAAATCCCTATTTTTTTTCGCAATTTTTGGCAAAAAAATCATGATTTTGAAAATTTTAATTGTAGCCAAAATCGCAACAAAAATGACGCTTTTCTCAATCATCATAAAATATTCGATTTTCTCAAATCGTAAAAAAATAACATTTTCTCTAGAAATTGAAGAAAAATAGTGCATCTATGATTTTTTCGAAAAATTGTAAAAAAGAATAATTTTTTGATTAAATCCTTTAAAAAAAATTAATTATCAAGGTAATCATAATTATGATTACCCTACTGTACTTAAGGACGGCTGGACCGATTTTTCAGGCTGTCTTTTACTTACCTATCAACTAAATGAGTTTGTACGCGAAGTAATTTAAAAAATGAACAACCCCTTTTTAGATTAACATTTTCTTTTAATTCAAAAGATGCCCATTGAGAATATGCCATTCTCAGAAAATGAATTTTGAGTGATAATTAGCTACTGGGCTCAGAAGTCCCGAGACAAAAACCTTTAATAACTCGGCTATTTATACAGCCGGTTAGTACACGTGGCCTCTTGTTTCCACGATTTTAAGAAAAAATAAGTTAAAAAAATAAAATAGAAAGCCTTACTAATTTCCTTTTTTACGTCCGGTCTCCTCCGACAAACTCTTTTTTTCGCAATTCTTGATTCTCTTCCTCAATTCCATCCATCTCAGGACTTGCGTTGACAGTCCAGAAAATTAGACTGTTTTCTTCACAACCTAAACTAGGGGATCGATCGGCAAAAACGAGAGCATGCGCTAAGCACGCTATAAAAGCGAATTATTTGAATCAATTCATAGCAAAAATTTATTTTATGATTTTTTTAAAAATGTAATTAATTCGAGAGAGAGAGAAAAAAAGAAAGATTTATCGGGTCTTATCACCGCTAACCACAAGATAAATGGTAGAAGTTTTTATTCAGATAGGTGCTCGCTGTTTCAAAAATTATTAACAAATCAAATGAATTATGCATAACTCATAATATGAAATTTAATGGAAAAATTAGCTATCTTATTTATAGCGTATATTAATTATTCATAAATACTGCGATCAAGGTAGTTATAGCTATTATCGGTTGAAATTAATGGTTCCTACCAAAAATATAAGTTCTTTTTTTCTCTTGTTTCTATATTAACGAATTCAAATTACATAGTTCGCTTAATCTCAAGGTTGAAAAAACCACAAAATGAGAATCGTAATAAACCACTAATAAAAATATGGCCAACTTCCACAAAGTAGCTCAATTTAATTATTTTTCGTCCCTATACAATTTTTTTCAATATTAACAAATAGGCAACAAGAGAGTACCCAAAATGTCTCCCCATTATATTGTTTAGAGGATTTTTTGAACACACTTTATTAATAAGGAGTATTTGGTAAAAATTTGGTGAAGATAAGATTAATAGCAGGGCCGCATCAAATAAAACTTTAGACAGACAGATCGCCGCCATTTTTGCGAATTTTATAATAAGCTCTCGTTATTTGAAAGCCCATATTTTTTGAAAATTCAATACAAATCGATGAAAATTGGGGCCGTAAAGTGTTCCGGAAAAATAGAAACGTCACTTTAGCAGAATCTGAAGGATCGTAATTTTTCAATCGATCTTACAGACAAACGTTTTTCTCATTTTCTAACTGAAATTGAAAAAAAGACAAAGCTACATTCTATTATTTGCGTAGAGAACTAAAAATAATTTCGTTTTCTACCAACAGAACGCACTGCATGTCTTTCAAGCTATGAGAAGTTGCGCTAATAATTTTATCATGTAGAATCATTTTCCCACCATTGGGCTTTCTGCTGGAGGGACTGCAAGAAATTTTTGATGAAATCTCTGTGCTTCTATGTCCATTTGCCTCTCTTTTCGTTATTAGACCTTCATTTACTTCCTCAAAGAGAAGTTATTGTGAGACCATCCACTGGAAAAAGGTCTTCCATCCCCATAGAGGAAAACTTTACCTACCATGATGTTGTCTGTGATGCCGGCCGTCCGTCGGGTTTTTCCGGGCGGCTTAACGGCCGCGATTTCCACCTGATTTCCACCAAAGTTTTACAGAATCTCCCTTTCATAGTAATTTTGAAAAAGATTAGAAATTCTTTCGAAATTCGCAAAAATGGCAGAACTCTGTCTAAAGTTTTTTAAAATTGCTATGGCCTTACTATTAGTACCAACTGAACAATATTTTTACCAAATGCTCCTTATAATCAATAGAATTTATTTGGGAAAAAATATCTAAAAATACACTAACGAAAAATATAATAGGGAGAAATTTGGGGTGTTCTCGTCCGTGAGGTCCGTGTGGCTGAGCGAAGACTTTCATTTTTTCTACATTGACACTCAAAATTTTACTCATTTTTTGAGATGCATTTGAATGAATATTTTATTTTCGATATTAGGGATAAAAAACTATTACGTTTCCCTACTTTGAGGAAGTTTGCAGTTGGTTTTTGATTTTGATTTTGATTATGATTTTTTAAATTTTGTGGTGAAAATAGTTATTTTTAAAAATTCATTCTTATTTTTTAAATAATTTATAGAATTTCATAAGTTCATAGATTCCCTGTATCCATAAAGCCGTTCAGAGGGGAGAACACCGTTCAAATAACGCATTTCACCCTAAAGCAGTTGAACATAAAAAAAATCTGCATTTCGACATAAAAAATTTGCATTTTACCATCATGCGTTTCGGCATTATGCAAAACATAAAGATTTCAAAAGTTCAAAAAGCGTTTCGCCATTGACGACCTTTTCAATAAATGCAAGTCGACATAAAAAAAGGGCAAGTCACCATAATGCTTCTCACCATAAAAGCCTCTTCTCAAACTTGTTGTTTCGCCATATAACTGTTTCTGTCGTTTGGGCAAATTCATCTCACCATAAACTAGGGACAGCGAAAGAGCAAGCCTACTATCGCCGTTTAAAACGCGATTATGGCGATGCGACAAAAACCTTTAAAACTTGACAGTTCACCATAATGCAATTCAACATAAAGCATCTCACCATAAAGCAAGCAGGAGCCAATGGGATCAGCTCGTTTTAGTACTCAAGGGGGTTAATTTTTTTCCCTCGCGAGGATCAGCTCGTTTTTGACACAAGGGGTTGATTTTTTCCTCTCGCGAGGATGTGCGAATTGCATTATGGTGTTCATGTTTAAAGGTTTTTGTCGTTTCGCCATAATCGCGTTTTAAACATCTAAAATAGGCTTGTTCTTTGGCTGTCCCTAGTTTATTGCGAGATGTATTATGCCCAAACGACAGAAACAGTTTTATGGCAAAACGACAAGTTCTTTAAAATGAAAATTTCCTTTATGTTCGACTGCGTTATGTTCAAAAGACAAATTTTATGTCGAAACGACAAGAGTTAAATCTCTTCTTTATGGTGAGATGTATTATGTTCAAATACCTTATGGCGAAAGTTTTCTTCTATTTTCTTTATGTTGAGTTGCAGATTTTTTATGGTGAACGGTAACTCGCGATTTCTACAATTTTATGGTCAAATATAAAATGCAAATATAGAGCAGCATATAAATGCACTATGCCGAACCGCATTATGTCGACACGTGTACACTCAAATCTAGTAAAATAAAGAGAGGATAAAAATAAGGAAATAGATCACCTGATGAGGCGTATTATATAAGATTCGTATTATGCTACTTTCAATGTTTACATTCAATTATTATAAATTATAATATTAGTTGGTACTATATTTATCTCGTATGGATTTCTAGGCAACATTAAGTTAATGATTCAATGATCACTTTCATATAAGTAATCGTTTGATCTATTTGACCGATTTCGCATATGTGGTCGAGGGTTCACAGGTGATGATTTCACATTTGAGCTACGATTCTAATGTTTCATTATATCCCTGTAATATAAACGCTCAATTCACTCCTATTATAGAACTTGATTGCATGAAATTAAAAAATTTTGAAATCGTCAAAGGGAAAAAAATGACCCTGCGGTAGCAGGGACTAAAAGGTAGATTTCTTTTCATGATTAAAATTAATATGTATAAACACAAAATATAATATAATTATATTATAATTATGTTATAAAAATGATGATATAAGAAAAATTGCGCCACTGAGCCCCTAGAAAAACATCTGATAATTTTATTATAAAATTTAATAATTTCCCGGTATAAATTCAAATTTTTTTTAAAGTTTAGCTAGTTCAATATTTTGCGCCTGGCTCGTCCAAACCTGCTTTAATTAATTTTTTACACGCCCTCGCAGAGGTCTTAAAGTTTTTTTTGCAAAAGGACTAGGATTTCAATAGAAATGCCAATTTTGTCTTTAAGCCCTAAGTAAAGTAGGTGAATCGCTGGTCCGATTTCAGCCATTAACGAACTCGTCCGAGCTATTGAGATAAAAGCTCTAAATACCGGATATCGTCACCCTCACATTAAAATTGCTCCAGTTATCGTGCTAATATATATATATATATATATATAAACTTTTCAACTGAGGATGGTTTTGGGGTCCAGGAGGTATGAAACGAAAAACGTATAGAAAATTTTTTGAATCTGCGACTACTTGGTACATTACAATAGGTAGATTTTTGAAGAAAAGAAATCTACCTAAAAAACGCCATTAAACGATGTTTTGTTTTTTAAATAACCCTGCCTACCTTGCGTTAGAGAATATAATGTATTTAAATTGCAATTACTATTCGAGATCCTTTTTTAATCCTTGAGACGTTGATATATGGGCCCGGATTTCTGCCAAAACGCCAATAAGGAAAAGAAAATCGTGATTTATAAAATAATACGTAGAGCGTCTTTCGTGACGTGATTCTGGAAGGAAAATTCTTTCTAAAAAAACGTTCCTTTAAGCTGGTAGTAAAAGTTGTTTAATGTCCAAAGGAGCAATTTAATTCCAACAGTACCTACTAGTTTAGAGGCCTCGACGGCAATTGCCTCAAAGTGGGGCAACGGAATAGTTTTTCATAACATCGAAATCATATTTTTAGTATCTAGGTAGAAAAAATGAAAGTCTTCGCCAAGCCAGGCCACACAGAACAGGCGAGGACACCCAAAGTTTCTCCCTACCTTTTTTTCCTCCCTCTCTCTACCTTAATAAATTTGATTAAATATAAGGAGTGAAAAGATGAAGATCGGACCAATAAGTAGGTCCTTAGCGTATTAAGTAAAACTTAAGAAAGACATATTTTTGCGAGTTAAAAAAAAAAAGCGAACTACAAGAGGAAGATCCAGTGAAAATTTGATGAAAATGGAATGAAGGACGGACGGCCGGCACCACAGACAACCTAATCGGTAAACATCACTAAGACCCTGTTCTAGAAACCGTGGAGGGTCTCACAATAACCTCGATTTGAGGAAGTTGAAAGAGAACTTCACGGGATTATTTGAAAAACAAAAGTATCACGCAACGTTGAAAAAAAGAGCAATTATTTTGCTACGACCTTTCCTTCGAACGTTCAACTGCAATTTGTTTCTTTTTATCTTTAAAATTATTGTTGTTATTATCTTAAAAATTATTTACAACAAAGAAATCGTTTCATGTGCCTATTATAGCTATTAACTTCCTTAAAGAAGTTATTGTGATACCCTCCAGATCGGGTTTTTGGGAATATTGATCTTTACCGATCTCAACTTTGTCTGTGGTGCCGGCCGGCCGTCCCGTCTGTCCGTAGCATTTTTTTCGGAACACTTTACGGCCACAATTTTCTAGTGATTTTCACCAAATTTTTTTTTAGTCGGTGAACAAGAACTAACGAGAGCGATTTTTGAATTTTCGAAAAAATGGCTGAGATATGTCAGTTTGAAATTTTAAAAAATTCGCTGCGGCCTAACCGTTAGTCTGATTTCACCAAATTTTCACCAATTACTCCTTATATTTTTTAAGAATTTTTGGTGTAAAAAAATTGCCACTTATTATTATTTTTTTAGTAGGGAGAATTTCATACTTCTACCCATTACGAGAGGCACATCCGTAGGCCAAAGAGCCCCACTATTTCAACCTTGACTCTTAAAAAATTTTCGAAAAAAAAACTTACAAAATTAAAAAAAAAAAAGCTCCTTTATACTTCCCCCTCTGTTATACTTCCCCTCCCATATACTTCCCCCTCCGTTACACTTCCCCCTCCTTATTGTTACTTCTCTTTAAGGAAGTTTGCGTTGGAAACTCTTCAAACAAGTACTTTACTTTGTCTGGGTATTGCTCGGGTCCCGAAATTTTTTTGTACTTCTCGCGAGAAGAAAAAAATTAACGTTTTTGTGCTTTCAAACGCTCTTTTCCTTATCCAGGTTCCAACCAACAATAAAAACAAAAAAAGCTTTTATATCAAAGGTTTCGTTTTACATCACGTTTTATGCTAATTATAATAATTTCGTTTAATTGTATGTTGTTTAAACTTTTTTTCAAAAGGTTAATAGATATTAATATGCAATAAGATATTTTCTCAAATAATTATAGAGCGAAAAAAGCGTGTTAAACACTTAATGGGACGTAATTAAACGCCGATTCTCAAACATACGATTCGCCTGACTAACTACGAAATAGGCGCTCAGGGACATGGAAATTTTGACAGGGCCATAAATGATTCAAACATAAGTTTTTTTAGTGCTTGATTACCAGCCTTGAACCCAAATGGCCACCTTATAAAATTACATAATATAGTAATTGCATATTTATGATAATTAGAATTTTGACGCCTAGACATACGGGGATTCCAATCTTTCGGTGAAGGCGACTCGGGTTGTGAGAGGAGTCAATAAAATTAAAATAATGAGTATTTTAGACTTTTGAATCCTGTCCAAATAAATTAATATTCAAAGCTGGGCCTCCTCAAACTGCGAAAAAAAAAACTTTTGAGAAATTCGCAATTGTCAAACTTTCGTTAGAAAAGAGATTGGTTTAGGCCCCTAAAAGAATCCAAATTGCTCAAAACTGAAGAATAACGGCAATTACCGAGGAAAAAGCCAGAAAACTCGTTAAAAATGATGTTTTTTTGGTCTAGAGACCCACAAAAATCGAGTTCTAAGGGGATTTCTGGACCAAAAGATATAGAAAAGCACCACAAAACACAAAAAGCATGAATTTTTGGCAAAAATATGGAGGAAAACGTCAGACAATGTAGATAGAAGTTTTTCTCGGTCGAAAAACCGAATAATGTGTATTCTCAAAATCTTTTGTCCCCCTCCTCCTCATCATACTATTTCGTCGCGTTAATTCGATCACCGGACAAGTCATTTTTTGTCAGATTTGAGTTAGGCATAGTTTCTGATGGTAAATTTTGTGGAGAATCGAATTCCGTTGGTAGTATAACCCTATTACCAACAGAAAACGCGTAGTTCACGATTTAGCCAACAGGTAATGCATTGATTCCAATGAGAAATTAATCCGTATTTTGGCTCTCCTGAAAACCTTGGAAAAATGACTTGTACGGTGTTAGAATTAACGGAAGGATTTATTATTATTAATTATAATGATTATGATTAAGATTGTGTTTACGATTAACAAAATCGTTTTTTAAATAATTACTTTATCAAAACAATTTAATCAATTTAAACAATTTTATCATAAAATCTTTATTTTAACCGATTTTTTGAGAAAATTGTAGGTATGCTATTTTATAAAAAATCATAATATATTTTACGATTTTTTAAAAAAAATTTAAATAAGAAACTGTCGTTTTTTTAAACTCATAATTTTTTCACGATAATTTTTTGAGGAAATTATATTTATTTTACAATTTTAAAAAAATCGTAATTTTTTCGTTCATTTTATCCCAACTTCTTGGTCGGCAATTCAGCACAACCAACTGAATCCGCAATTTTCAGCGCCAAAAGTCAGATAAGTCGAAAATTCAGATGAGGAAAAAATCGCTATTTTGGACCAGTAAAATGATCCGGAAGAGTCGAAAGCTGTCTTGATTGGCCATTTAAAAAATAATTAGCGAAAAGCGTTTAAATAGATTAACAAGCCTTCGATTTTACGCAAGCAGGAAGTATTTTCTCCAAGGGTGATAAATTTTAAGCGAGACGGGACGTTTTGTATCGGAGCAGAAACGCTATTGAGCGACATCGATGATGAAATTCTACTCCAGATACAATCGCAGTTCTCAACTCGACGCTAAAAGCACATAAAGCACAGGACGGTTCACCTTGAATTTTCAAAAAAAAACTTATCTGCTAATTATGAATAATTAAGAAAAAAAAACTTGTCTTCTGGCCCAAATTTTAAGAACGTATATAAATTTGGAACCAAGGATTTTAACTACGTAAGTATAAACAATAAAACCGGTTGACTTGATAGTCATCTAGTGTTTACCTCTTTCGATTTCAATAGTAAGTGAATCATGAATTTTTCCTTTGTTGTTGAGAAGGTCGTGATTATCAACCTCGTCCTCGAAGACGCATCCAGGTGGGCGGAAGTAAAAAATAAATGTATGAGAACTTTGTAAAGGAGAAAGTGGAAAATTGTAGACGTTTTCTAAATCCTAAACTGTCGATTTCATCATAGGCGCATATAAAGTAGGTAAACGAAAAATTCCATCCAAGATCGCATTAAATCATCATTATTATTCCATAGGGAGTGGAATTTTAAGTTGGGACGCCTGAAAAAGATCCAATTAAGCCAAATCACACCCACAAGTTAAAAGTCGACAAGGAAGTTTTTTACTCCTACGATAAACCGTCTTTCATAAATCAAATTAGAACCAAGAAAAACAATTTCCTGCGGAAATAGAGGTCAAACTTTCGATCATCTTCACCTTTCGAATTTCTAAATGATCACAGGTTTCTAATGATGCAATTTAATATAATGACACCTCAAATGGTTTTTTTCAAAGCCTTCTTTATAGGTAAATAGGCAATATTTTTATTAGACTTTCTAGTTTCCATATTAAGAAGTTTTTTAATCCCCTCGATAAACGCAAAAACTGGAACATCTAATAAGGAATATTTACCAACCTAGGGAGGTAATATTGTATGACCTTGATTTTTCCCACCCACGGCAGGTATGTGCCTAAAGCGCTCCACGTGCGAAATATTTTAACAACTCTATTGTTGAATGATTTGATTTGTGGTGAGAGGGGGTGAGCTTCGATAAGACGGCTTTGTTTCGCTGATAAGAAATTTTTTCAAAACAACAAAATATGAGTAAACAAAAACGAATTTTCTTCTCAAAAAACACAATAGAAAAAAACTCGGAAAACACAATATTTAGGATGTTCAACTCTAAAAGTCTAAAAGAAATCAATAACTAAATCAGCTATACAGTCGTTAGATCGACAGATAGACAGCCGTTAGATCGTTAGCTAGATATTCGCTAGATCGTCAGCTATACAGTCGTAAGATCGTCAGCTTGACAGTCTTAAGATCGTTAGCTGGAAAGTCGTAAATCTCAGCTAGACAGCCGTTAGATCTCAGCTAGACATTCGCTAGATCGTCAGCTATACAGTCGTTAGATCATCTCCTAGATCATCAGCATGACAGTCGCTAGATCGTCAGCTAGACATTAGTATGATCGTCAGCTAGACAGCCTTAAGACCGTCAGCTAGACAGTCTTAAGATCGTTAGCTAGAAAGTCGTAAAATCGTCAGCTAGACAGCCGTTAAATTTGCAGCGCTAGACATTGGCTAGATCGTCAGCTATACAGTCGTTAGATCGTCTCCTAGCTCATCAGCATGACAGTCGCTAGATCAACAACTAGACATTCGTAAGATCGTCAGCAATAAAGCCGTAAATCGTTAGCTAGACGGGCTTAAGATCGCCAGCTAGAAAAATCGGCAGCTAATCAGTCAGCTATACAGTCGTAAGATCGTCACCTAGACAGTCTTAAGATCGTTTGCTAGAAAGTCGTAAAATCGTCAGCTAGACAGCCGTTAGATCTTCAGCTAGACATTGGCTAGATCGTCAGCTATACAGTCGTTAGATCGTCTCCTAGCTCATCAGCATGACAGTCGCTAGATCAACAACTAGACATTCGTAAGATCGTCAGCATAAAGCCGTAAAATCGTTAGCTAGACGGGCTTAAGATCGTCAGCTAGAAAAATCGGCAGCTAATCAGTCAGCTATACAGTCGTAAGATCGTCACCTAGACAGTCTTAAGATCGTTGCTAGAAAGTCGTAAAATCGTCAGCTAGACAGCCGTTAGATCTTCAGCTAGACATTCGCTAGATCGTCAGCTATACAGTCGTTAGATCGTCTCCTAGCTCATCAGCATGACAGTCGCTAGATCGCCAGCTAGACAGTCTTAGGATAGTCAGCTTGACAGCCGTTAGGTTGTCAGCTAGACATTCGTTAACGTATGATCTTCAGCTAGATGGCAGTTAGATCGTCAGCAAGACAATCATAAAATGGTCAGCTATACAGTCGTTAGATCGCTAGCTAGATCGTCAGCTAGACAGCCGTTCTCGGGTGCTCAAATTTTCGACTGTTTGCGTCTAAAATCAAAACAAAGTCGATAAACTACAATTTACCACCCGAAATAATTGATATCAGACTAAACAGATGAATCACGTTTGGAAATTCCCGCCCATGGTATGCAATCTCGTCAATTTCAGTTAAGTATTTAAAACTTTTCAATGCAATTTGTCAACTTTCGAGAGAAGATGAAAGCTCGTAAATCGCTTCTGATTCATAATATTCTGTTCATAATGTCATAATCGTTTTTAAAGACCGGTTTCTTTCCGGGAGTAAACAATCCTACTACGGCCTTTTTGCCGGTATCGTAATTGTATTTTCACTTGCAATTTCTTTTGCTTTCTTTTGTAACCTACATAGTTGGAAATAAAATGAAAATGTGATGAAAAAAATCATGAACTATTTTAGACCTTAAATGTGGGCGAATGATGACAGATGAATCATTTCAGTTTTTTTGCTACGTTACGATTTCTATTTTTTAAATTAGAAATTATGAGGGAAACTTATGCGGTGAGCTACGGGAGATAAATTGTGGTGATAAAATTGGCTTGTAAATAAATTTAGAGTAGTGAAGGTCAAGACTTACTTGGCTTCCTCGATTGTCAGACGTTGCATATTAGCGGCATGAATAGGAGTTGAGTGGCGACCACTCGCGTGACACTTCAACTATGAACTACAAGTTGTAACTGGCGGAGCGTCGGGTGTACGCCGAGCTTTTGACGATAGAGCGCCAAGGGAAAAAAGGAATTACCGAGAATTCAAGGTTGTCCCTACCATCGGACGCGGCCCCTCTCGACCCATCCGCTATCCCTTCTCATCGAAAACATAACGGGGCCTTTCTCCCATTCTTATGTTTTTACGTATTGTTTTTGGGATCGCGTACCTTCGGTCACTTTCACGGGTCAACGACAGATCTGTTATCCAGGCTTTTTACTAAACGAAATTAAGTGTTACTTTCTGCATAAATATTTTATATTGACACTTCTAGAAAAGATAACTTCATTATTATTATTATTATTCATGGAATTCTTTACCTTACGAATTCCTATCGAGTTTTCTTCTTAAGTCATTCGTCAAGAGTCGTTTTAAAAAGTCCGCTGCGGCCGAATCGTTGGTCCGAATTTCACCAAATTTTCACCAATTACTCCTTATATTTTTTACGAATTTTTTGTGTAAAAAATTGCCACTTTTTAATTATTATTTTTTTTTTTTGTAGGGAGAAATTTCATTCTTCTACCCATTACGAGAGGCACATCCCTATGCCAAAGAGTCCAATATTTACCTTGACACTTAAAAATTTTTCAAAAAAAAAAAAAAAAAAAAAAAAAAAAAAAAAAAAAAAAAAAAAAAAAAAAGAAAGAAAGAAAAAAACTTCCCCTCTCATAATTCCCCTTCCTTATACTTCCCCCTCCTTTATATTCCCCCTCCTTTATACTTTCCCTCCTTATACATCCCATCCGTTATACTTCTCCTCCCATACTTCCCCCTCCGTTCTACGTCCCCTCCGTTATACTTCCCCTCCTATATTGTTACTTCTTTTTAAGGAAGTTTCATTGGAAGCTCTTCAACCAGTATTTTCTTTGAATTTTGCAAAAACGGCGATTCTTTGTCTATCTAAAGATTTGTTTAATGCGCTACGGAAGTTTGATCAAATTTTCTCCAAATTATCCTTAAACTTAATAAATTTATAGGGAAAAAGAAAAATTTCGGAAAATTTTGTAGAAAGAAATTTTGGGTGTTCTCCGCCATTTCGTGTGGTCTGGCCGGGCGAAGACTAAACTTGATATACCTTGATACTGAAAAAATGTTTTCGTTGCCTTGCTTATTTTTTTTTTCAAAATTTGTTAATATGGCGGAAATCCGTCTTTCTTTATGTTAATCCCCTTCGGATTCCCCAGTAAATTATTCGGTGAAAGAAAGGGAAAAGAGTGCAAGTTGTCCAACTCGTTCCTAATAAGGGAAAGTCATGATTCTCGACTCATCTCCGAAGAAAAAAAAGTTCGAAAATGAATAATCCTACCGAGTCCTTACAGAGCTCATTTTAAAGGTACGCATTAGAAAGTTTTGAAACCTGAATAAAATATTTTCAAGTAATAAAAAAAAATTGGCCCACTTGCTTGAATAATTTTATTTATTTAATCAAAAGCCTTTCCTATTTTTGGGAATTCAGAAATGTTTGATTTTAAAAATTTATGTGCGAAATTTTTAACATTTTTACGTCAATGTATAATTATTTTAAGTACGTAAGTTTATTTAAAAGTCAAATATTGTCCTTAAAATATTTAACAAATTCTAAAAAGCAATTCGAAAGAAAAATAAGTGATAATAGCTCTCCCTGTTAATTCTGAGTAATTTTATACTTTCGATATTTAGGTACTAATTTTCGAAATGGAGATAAAATTATAGCGTTGGCTTTTTGTATCAATCGTTCGTCTGTCGCGATGAAGGAATGGAACTGGCCTATTTTACGCTGGATGAACTATTTCGGTTGGTGGCATTATTCGATTGAAAATGAAAATTGAGGAAAATTTGGAAGTACTACGGTTATTCGATTGCGTTTTTGTATATTTTGTTTACGACCGTCGATATGTACGGGTTTTACTATTTAATAAGAAATGGGATTTATGGATCGCTCTTCTTCAGCATTTCCGGCATGTTAAGATACTTGATGGTCTATTTTAAACTTTATACGACCATTTTTCAAAGAGACGAAGTCAAGGAAATCATCGACGATCTAAATGGTAATAATTTATAATACAAGCAGTTTTTCTTACTTTTAACTTCCTTAAAAAAAAAGTTATTGTGACACCCTTCCTTTGAGGGTCTCAGGAAATGGGTCTTTCCAACCCCGAAAAACTAATTAGTGATCTTTACTGTCTGTTGTGCCGGCCGACCGTCATCGCTAGCATTTTTTAGGGACACTGCAATTTTCATACGATTTTATTAAAATTTCCTTTTTTGGCGGAGATTTGCCGTCTAAAAAAAAAGGCTTGAAAAAGTACTTGTTTCAAGAGCTTCCAACGAAAACTTCCTTAAAAAGAAGTAATAATATAGGAGGGGGAAGTATAACAGAGGGTAGTACAACGTAGGGGGAAGTATATGGGAGGGAAGTATAACGGAGGGCGAAGTATAAGTCGGGAAGTATAACGGAGGGGGAAGTGTAAGGGAACGAATGTATAACGAAGGGGGAAGTATGACGGAAGGTGAAGTATATTGGAGGGGGAAGTATATGTATAACAGGAGGAAGTATATAGGAGGGGAAAATAAGGAGGGGACGAAAACGGAGGGGAATATGAGGGGGGAAGTATAGAAGGGGAAGTATAGGGAGGGGAAGTTTTTTTTTTTTTTTTCGACCATTTTAAAGTTTGTTTTTCAAAAATTTTCAAGAAAATTTCTAAGGTTTTTTTTTCAGTTCTTTTTTTTAATTTTCCGAGTTTTTAATTTCCCAGGAAAATTTTTCCAAGTGTCAAGGTAGAAAGTACTTGTTTGAAGAGCTTCCAACGAAAACAGAGAAGTAACAATATAGGAGGGGGGAGTATAACTGAGGAGAAGTAAACAGGGGGAAGTATAACAGGGGGAAGTATAACAGAGAGGGAATTATAAAAGAGGGGGAAGTATACAGGAGAGTGAAGTATGAGGGAACGAAGGTCCAAACAAAAAAAACTTCCCCCTCCCTTATACTTCCCCCTCCTTTATACTTTCGTTCCGTTATACTTCCCCCTCCGTTATACTTCCCCTTCCATATACTTCCCTCTCCTTTATATTTTTCCTCCCTTATACATCCCCTTCCGTTATACTTCCCCCTCCTATATTGTTATCATACTTCTCTTTAAGGAAGTTTTCGTTGGAAGCTCTTCAACCAGTACTTTCTACCTTGATACTTGAACATTTATTTTGACAGTAGATATGAAAGTTACCTTGAGGAAGTTGCCGTCAGGGTAAGCTCCAGACAAGAAATTTTTTTATCCAATAATTAAAAACCCTGACAAGTTATTCCTACATGGTTTGCAAGGTAAACAACCGAAAGGAGGTTTTTGGCCGTAAAACTAATTCATGATGGGAACTTAAAAAGGATAAAAAGAATGCCCATACATATTCAACGCCTTGGGTATAAAAAAAACTTAACCAAAAGCAGATTTTTTTGCCAAGTTTTGTATAAAATTATTTCTTTTAAAAATATTTGAAAATAATTTTCCATGTATTTTTTAGAGTTGAATGAAGAGATATTATCAAGGGCGGATGGAAGGATAATGGGAGAGTATGAAAAGAGACAAAAGAGATGCCATTATACGACTTATTTGGTCAAATTTACTCTTTTTACGTTTTTCCTTTGGATCGTACGATGCTTAATCGACGCTTTAGTCTACGGTAAAAGAAGCCTCGTCGTCAATCAGTATAACCCTTTAATTTCGACGTTTGGTGGGTTTGGTTCTCTGCGATATTCGCCCAGTCGGTTTTTTACACCATCGGAACCTCCGCCTACGGTTTCATGGACTCCGTCTTCGGCTCGATTGCAGAATTCATTCTGGGCCATATCGAAATCCTCAAAGGTGACCTCAATAATATCACATTTTCGCAGAAAAATTCAACGTTCAATATAAAAAACTGCATCGACTACCATAAAAATATTATGAAGTAAGAAAACCATTTTTTGAAATAAAACAACTTTTTTGCCCCTCTCTTTTAGGTTGTGCAACAAACTAATAGCGTCTCTAAACCAATCGTTTTTTCTAATTGTACCATATCTGCAGCGTTGATTTGCTTACTGATTTTCGAACTAACGTTTGTACGTTTTAAAAATTAAAATAGTATTATCTGGGGAATTACCTCCCTTGGGCAGGAATGATCCTGACATTGAAACCTCCCAAAGAAGGTAATCTTCAGAATACAGCGCTCCCGGTGTGTTTTCTTATAAATACTCAGCCTAAAATTTATTTTTTCTTTTTAGATAAGTGATTCCGGAGGAGAGAAAACAGCATACATAAGTACCTTGTATTTAATAATTTTTCAAGTTTTCGTTTATTGCTGGTACTGCAATGAGATTTCAACTCAGGTAAAAAAATTAACCAATCTTGTGTTTGACGCCATTTTCAGTGCGAAGAAATTGGACAAAGTTGCTATCTGAATGACTGGTATGAAGGGACCAAAGACGAAAAACAATGCCTTCTAAATCTCATGACGATGACTAAATCTCGCATTTATTTCGGATGGTTTTTAAGAACGAATCTGGACACTTTTATAAACGTGAGGTTTTTTTTATAAAAAACTCTGTTTCCCATATTATAGAATTTAATTTGGCAAGCAGGGGATTTTTTTACTCATTTCAAACAGAGTAGGGAAATTTTTCAGAAGGGAGAAATTTCATACATCTACCCATTACGAGAGGCACATCCCTAGGCCAAAGAGCCCATTATTTCTACCTTGATACTTAAAAAAATTTTCGAAAAAAAAGAACTTAAGGAGATAATATGAGGGTTCTTAAGTGAGTTGCTTTGCAAATTTTTCGTTGTGAGCAACGGTTTTCGGTTTTTCCCTTATATCTCGGAAACCGTCGCTCAAAACGAAAAAATGTCCTAAGTAAAAGTTGTAGGTACAAAGATTTCTACAAAATTTTTTTATTTATTATTTGCTTAGAGCAATATTTAAGGAGTTATGAGGTTAAAACTAATAATCCTACAGAGCCTGTCTGAAAACTTAAAACCTTCATATCTCCTAAAATATTGCTCTGACGGAAAAAACCAATAAAATATTTTAGGTAGTAAATTTCCGTAGCTACAACTTTTACTTAAAACATTTTTTCGTTTTAAGCGACGGTTTTCAAGATAGAAGGGAAAAACCGAAAACCGTTGCTCACAACGAAATATGTACAAAGCAACCAACTTAAAACCCTCATATCCCTTAAAAAATTTTTCAGAAAAAAAGCGCAAATTTTAAAAAGAAAACCCGGAAAATTTTTCTGAATAAAAAAAACTCGAAAAATTTTCCGAAAAAACAAAAAACTTCGGAAAATTAAAAAAACTCGGAAAATTTTCAAAAAAAAACTTTTTTTCGACAATTTTTCGAAAAAAAAAAAAAAAAAAAAACTTCCCCCTACGTTTACTTCCCCTTCGTTATACTTCGTTCCCTTATACTTCCCCTCCCATATACTTCCCCCCATTTGTACGTCCTTTCCGTCATACTTCCCTTTCCTATATTGTTTCTTCTCTTTAAGGAAGTTTTCGTTGGAAGCTCTTCAACCAGTACTTATTTTTTATCATAATTACGATTATGAGAGTAACCTAATTGTAGGTATTTTGAGAAAAACATATTTTTTAATGATTTATTGTCTATTAAGGACACAGAGCGTTTAGGCCATTTTTAACCTTGGGTCCCATGATTTAATTACTAACAATTTTTTTTTCTCTTTAGATAATGAGAGGAGCGTTTTCTTATTATAGTTTTCTCAAAGTAATCAACGGCTACGAAGAATAAGGGGAAAAAAGATAATTTGCATCACATCTCACGATTTTAATACGTCATAACATCACATTTAAAATTTTTTCTACTCTCTTTTTAACTTTCTCAAAGAGCTTTTTTTCGTATAGGTAACATAAAATTATTTACATCTATGATTTTGTTTCTATATACAATAGTTTTAGTTATTCACTTAAAATATACGAAGACAATTTTTTTTCTTCAGAAAATAGGGAACACACACACTTTCTTAGAGATCCGGGTCAGACGAAATATACATGATTGTATAAAAAAAATTCTTGAAATTTTATACATAAAGGAATGTTAAAATGTCTGACTTGGTTATTTATTTATTTTTAGTTTAAAATTTTCGTGCTTTGACACATAAAACATTAATAGAACACTAACTAGATATATTACACCGTTAGAACTATTTACTATACATTGACTAGACATGTTGAGGTTTAAAAAAATAAATAACGGTTTTTATTTTTCGTTTGAAATAAACGATAAAGCTAAAAATTGTGAGTTTTATTTTATAAAAATATGGTCGTATAATTCATATTCTAGACGAGGTTCGTCAAGGTGAGGAGGTTTTAAATTTCTTAAAAATAGAAAATGCATTTTTTGTTTTAAAATATAACCTATTGTTCATAACCTGTTTATACAGATTGCGCTGTCATTTAGTTCCAGATTTTTCCGTCAGATCACGTAGGCGATTATGTCGAACAGATTTTTTTTTTCAAAAACTTAAAACCCTGTTTACTTAAAAAAATTTTTTTGACTAGGTTAATTAACCCTGTTCATCCATTCCGTTTTTTAAAAATAGTTTAGAAATATGTTAATTGTTATAAATAATAAAAATAAAGTTTACAGGTAGAAAAACAAATAGGAACAATGTTTCATAACATGAAGGAGTGTTATGTTAAAAAGCACATAAAAATGATTTTTTAAATGCACAGGTTGAAAGCAGTTTTTCATTCGGATTTCTGTGAATCCTTTTTTGATGCAGGTACTTTAGAGAAGAAAAAGCCAATTTTCTGGTGTATTTTGGCAACTTGGTTCTGTCTGGCTTTAAAGCTATTTGGTCAACGAAGGATGTAGGCCAAGAAATTTAAGAAAAAAAATATTCCTTTTGTACGTGAAAGGCTTACAAAGCATTCGAAAAAATGGGGTCAAGGTACTTGATTAGTGACAGCAATAACTTGGATGGCTCAACCAGATTGAAGTCTTTTTGAATTCATGGTGATATGAAAAAAATTTTTAATTTGAAAGGCCATGAAATTAGGCTTTTCTTAAATTCTTGTCCTTTGTGTTTTTTTCTTTTTAATCTTTGATTTTTACATCTATTTACAAATGTTTGAGGTCCACAAGACACTGGAATGTAGGGTTGGCTATCGTTTTAGGAAGATTAGGCATTTTTGGAAATAATTGTTATATTCATGTGGGATCGTCAGTTCTGGCAGGGAGAGATGATGAAGATGCGGCTAATGTCCAACCACCTCCCCAATCTTCTTGAGTAACGTCTGAATCTCCGCTGACGCTCGATGAACTCCCGCCGAGTCTGACTTTGATTCGAACGGGCACTTTTTCGTCGATACTCCCAGCGCGCGTGACGGTGATTTTAGGCTTGTGACGTACGACGGCGGGCCGGGAGCGGTCAAAATACTCGTCGAAGTCGCGCTATGCCGTAAACTTGGAGTTCTCGGTGAATTGTTGCTGTTTCCGATCATTCCGGTGCTGACTGGACGCCAAACCCGCTGCGGCGTAAGTGATGGCCGTCGAGATGGAGTCCGCGCTTGTATTTCATGATCTAGTTCACTCTTCGTCATCTTTTTACGCCAATAATGACGAAAAGCTCTTCTCAACAGTTTATTTTTGAGGCCATACAGTAGGCCGTTTAGGGGAGGCGTCAAAGCCAATAGTCCCGACGCTATTGTCAACAACCTAAAAAACAAAAATTTACATTTTTTTTTTCAAAAATAAGTCATACTCTTGTGAAGGAGTCTTCCCGACGGATTGCCATAGCAGAAGGCAATAATAAGGGACATAAAGAAGCAATAAAGATCCAACGAGCTGAAGAACGCTGACAGATGCTGATCTACTTCTTGATCCTCCAGTGGAAGCCACTAAAAACGGATTCTTCTGATGAGTTATAGTAACCTGGGCAGAAAGAGTCACTTCAAATATCGCTCTAGCAATTCTATGCCTATGATATCTGGCTATCATTAAAACCTGAAAAAGTTTACAGTTTATTTTAAATAGAAGCAATAAAAACATACTTTAAGGTTGCATGCCATTATCAGAGTGGCTGGCAGTATAAGAGTAAGAGCAGTGTAGGCGACTGAATACCATAAGGCGCCTTTTGCTGTGAAATCGGTGAGCACGTCAGTAGTCCAGGGTTGTATGAATAACGAGTTAGGAAGAGCGGAGGTACGGAAAGCGAAAGGGAGAGTATCCAGGCGAAGGCGAGACCCGCGGCGACTTTCCTGGGCTTACTAACGACGCGTAATGCAAAGGGGCTGCTATGGCGACGTATCTATCGCAGTTCAAACCGCAAAGAGTGTAAAGCGCAAGGGGGTGGAGAAGTATAAATAACGAGCCGGCTAAAGGGCAAGGGATTAATGGACTGTTTCCGTTCAAAATGGCCGGAGATGACGAAGCGAGGAATAAAGCACAGAGGAGAGACCCGACGAAACCCAAATGTCCTAGAAGTACTCGTCCACCTCCTCCTCCTTCAACCTAGAACAAAATTTAATCTTATCAGTCATAATTGAAGACTAAAAAAAAATCTTAATAAATAAATTACAGGTAAGAAGAAGCAAGATAAGATATTAAACTGGTCATTAGGGACGTCGGGGTGGTATCAGATGACACGTCGCTGCTCATCTTATTGGTCCATCCACCGTTCAAGGTCACCCCTCCTATCTTTAAACTGGTCATTAGGGACGTCGGGGAGGTATCAGATGACACGTCGCTGCTATCTAATTGGTCCATCCACCGTTCAAGGTCACCCCTCCTACCTTTAAACTGGTCATTAGGGACGTCGGGGTGGTATCAGATGACACGTCGCTGCTCATCTTATTGGTCCGTCCACCGTTCAAGGTCACCCCTCCTATCTATTAACTGGTCATTAGGCACGTCGGGGTGGTATCAGATGACACGTCGCTGCTCATCTTATTGGTCCATCCACCGTTCAAGGTCACCCCTCCTATCTTGCTTTCTAGTTTTCCTCTTATCATTCCAAGCCTCCCAATGTGGCAACCATTCCCACAAAACTATTTTCGCGTCATGTAGTCTAAGCATAAAAGGTGTTTACGTTTAATCTTTTAAAAATAAGGATTTTACATAACAGAGTAAACACCATTAAGGATGAAAGCTTGTTAAAACTTCAGGGTTTTTTAAAAGAATTTTTTTATCCAAAATTAGTTATTTAGAAGGCTTTTTTGGGAAAATCTGTCTGATGTCTGGACTATGGGAATGGGTTTCCGCTCATGGAGTTCAAAGAGTGTGGCCGAGGTTGATAATGGGCCTTCCAAAACTCAATCTCCCTCTCCGCACTCTCCATGTTTATTGATGATAACAATCTATAACAACGGGCCTCTTCTGTCAATTTTACGGCACAAACGATCAGGAAAATTATCCAAAGAGACCTTTCACCCTCAGAATTTCATACTGTCTAGAGTATTTCAAACTTTCCCCGTCAAATAATTGGAATTTATTGAATTTTTCGAGTAAATACGTGGTGAACTTTAATCAAACCATGGTTTTTCAGAAAAGAAGTGTGCACGTGTGTTTACCGCATATTAAACATCTTCCGCATGTAAATTTTTTAATTAAAAACAAGTTTAATTAATCGGAAATTAAAAAAGGGCTTGTTTTCTCCCTTTCCAAAATGAGACTTAAAAGGGCCAATTTTAGGGGTTGCCCTGTGGGACGATGAAATGGGATCGGATGGTCTTCAAACATGTCAACCAAGGCAAATTAAATGATTCCCAACCGCTATAAACGTTATCCTTAATTAAGTGACATCGTTACCAAATTTAATTGCATTTTTGTAATCGATAAAAAAGTAAGTGAATTTTTTTTTCTAATTTAAACCTTCGGTTTTACACTTCAGGAAGAGTATGGCATAATCGTAATCATAATTACGATTACGATTATATTAAATATGATTACGATTAAAGATATATTTAGAATTACGATTCCTATCTCGAGGAATAATCGGAAATCTAACTTTTGTACACAATTTTCTCAAAGAATCGTGTTTTTGGTCCATTTAAAAGACGCATTTTTTAAAATGATTTTTTCAAAATCTCATATTATTTGAAATTGTCAAAATCTCATAGAAAAAAAATCGTAATTTTTAACTTCTTAAAAGAAGTTATTGTGATACCCTCGACGTCGGGTTTTGGGGAGGGGTCTTCTAGACCCCGTAGTTTTTTATGTATTATATTTCTATTTTTTCACAATTTTTTGAGACTTTTAGCGAAAATTGTAAAAAGTAATTGTCTGAAGAGCTTCCAACGAAAACTTCCTTAAAGAGAAGTAACATATAGGAGGGGGAAGTATAACGGAGGGGGAAGTATAACGAAGGGGGATGTATAAGGAAGGGAAAGTATAAGGAGGGGAAGTATAAGGAGGGGGAAGTATAAAGAAGGGAAAGTATAAGACAGGGGGAAGTTTTTTTCGAAAAAATTTCCGAGTTTTTTTTTAATTTTCCGAGTTTTTTTTATTTTCCGAGTTTATTTTTAATTTTCCGAAGTTTTTTTATTATTTTTTTTTTCGAAAAATTTGTTAAGTTTTTTGTCAAAAAATTTTCAAGTTCTTTTTGTCAAAAATTTTCAGTTCTTTTTGTCAAAAAATTTTACGATTTTTTTTAAAATTTTTTATGTTCTTTTTTCGAAAAATTTGTTAAGTGTCAAGGTAGAAATAATGGGCTCTTTGGCCTACGGATGTGCCTCTCTTAATGGGTAGAAGTACAAAATTTCTCCCTACTAAAAAAATAATAATTTAAAGTGGCAATTTTTTTACACCAAAAATTCGTAAAAGATATAAGGAGTAATTGTTGAAATTTTGGTGAAAATCGGACCAATGGTTCGGCCGCAGCGAATTTTTTAAAAATTCAAACAGCCATATCTCCGCCATTTTTTCGAAATTCAAAAATCGCCCTCGTTACATTCTTCTTCACCGGCTAAAGAAAATTTGGTGAAAATCTGGTGAAAATCGGTTGAAAATCGTGGCCGTAAATTGTTCCAGAAAAAATGCTACGGCCGGCCGGCCGGACAGACAATGTTGAGATCGGTATAGATACATATTCGAATTTAACCAAATATATATATTTATAAAATGTTATATATTTAAAATAAAAATGTATATTTATAAATTATATATTTATGATAAATTTTAACAGATAACGAAGTTAAAAAATCTGCAAATTTCTCAAAAAACCGTAAAAAATTATTATTTTCTCTAATGTAAAAAAATTATGATTTTTTCGAAAAAAACTTTTATCAAAAAATAGGATATTGTTAAAATAATGATTTAAATAAATCATAAAAGTACCTCATTCAGAAATAAATTATAAAATAAAATACTGTTTATTAAAAATTAAAAAAAATACAATTTCAACGCTAAACAATTTTGTAAAAAAAAGGATAATTTGGAAACTTTTATGAGATGACTAAAAATAAAATAAATTATAGGGGGAAAATTGAGATGATTGTTTTTAAAAAATTATACTGTGTAAAGGCGTGGGAGTCTAGTTTCCAGTGATTATAAGGTCAGACAAATTGATCTATATAGGTGGGTATATCTTATTACAAATTAATACTCGAAGGATGCTAATTAATGTTTAATACTAACAACCTCGTTATAACAACAGATCGGTTTTTTTTTTCTCAGTAGTTTATTTTAAAACATACCTGTTTTGTGAGAAGAACGATGGCTAGAATGTAAAGATTGAGACCTAGGCCGACAAGGGAGAAAATAGTGAGAAGGCCCAGTACAGGCCCGCCCATCACACACTCCCATCAACACTCCTGCAAAAATAACAACAAAAAAAAATGATTAAAAAAGCTATTTTGTCAATAGACCATCACAACGCTTAAATGATGCGGTTTAGTATAACCTTTACGCCGTGTTTTAAAGTTTTGGTCACTTGATGGAATAATGACCAGCACGACGCATAGGTTATGCGGCATAGTATAACCTTTGCGCCGTATTTTTGTTAAATTTTACTCTTTTTTCTAATCGTCGAAAAATGAAGAAAGAAATCAAAGTCATTGAATGACTTCAGGGCGTAAAAAAGGTTTTTCAACCCGTTTTTTCTTATTAATAAAAGAGGCTAAAAAAAGACTAAATTAATTGTTCAAAAAAACACCTTTTTTAAGGTTTGAATTTGTGTGATGTTTCTGTTTGCTTCTGTCCCGAGGAAATGAACTAGAGGCTACGGGGTGGAAGATAAATAAGGCGCGAACCCGCTGAAGTTGTTTGAACTCCAAAGGCTACAGCTCCTTTTTTTCTCTCTCTCCCTCTCTTCTTATTTCAACCGAAATTGAAATATCCCCCTTTTTCATTACTTAATCCAACACCTTTCAGCCTTCGTTTCACGTTTAAATAAACCGTCAATGAAAAAGTTTATTAAAAAGTTGAAAAGCTTTCAATATCTTAAGTTAAATTCTGAAATAAAAAGAGCAAAATTTATTATGATAAAATGTAGTCCTCTTGAAAATGGCGATCGATCCTTTATAATGGTATACTCTTACAAAACAATAATATTCGGTCTTATCCCAGATTAATTCGAATTTCGTTGGCTAAGAAGTATTATTGTTTTATTTATTATTTTGGCGAGGGAAGGGGGAAAATGCTATTTTTCTAAAAAGTCATTAAACAACAATAAATATCACAAATGTTGACCATTTTATGGTTTTATTACAGTTAGTTAGTTCCTGATACAAACTGAATCCGGATGTCATAAAATATTCGGTTTATTTCTTACCAACTGCCCTAAATTTAAAAGCTTTAGTGTAAACTTGTTTTTGTAGATGTTATTGTGATACTCAATGCTTATAAAAATGGGTGGTAAAGTCACTGAAGGAGTCTTTAACAAACTCTGGGGCGCCGAGAAGGGCCATCGGCGAGGCGCGTTCTCATATCGGGACACTTAAAAAGGAAATTCCGGCTGTTTTCTAATGATTCGGAGCATATGTCTCCGTTTTTAAAGTTTCTGCAGTGTCTGAGATATGTATCTAGTTACCAACTCGGCTAATGCCCTCTAAAAGAAAACAATCGTCGACGATAGAAGTAAACAACTGGGCCAACGGCTTGGAAGCAAATATGCCCCACTGGGCCATCGCTCGAATAAAAATCCTCCAATCAGCCCAATTTCTTCAGTATCCAACTCGGCAAATCTGTTCATGTTATGTCATGTTGTGGGTACAACAGAAGAACTAGTGGATCTCTAAATGTAATCTGTTATCAGCTAAACAGTCGTTAAATTTGTCAGATTGGCAGCTAACAGTTAGATCGACACTTTGGCTGGCATACAGTCATAGATTATCAAATTGACAGCTAAACGTAGTTAGAACGTCAGATACCAGTCAAACAGTCGTATCAACGTCAGCTAAACAGTTGTTAAATCGACAGCTAAACAGTTACTAAGCCGTCAATTGGCAGCATGATAGATGCTTAATCGTAAGCTTGATAGCCATTTTAATTATCAACAAAAAAGTCGTGAAAAAAGATTGTCAGCTAAGCAATCGTCCAAAATCCTAACCATCAGCTAACCAGTCGCTAATCTTCAGCTAAACAGTCGCTACAGTCTTAAATGAAATAGCCGTTGTACAAAGGTCTACAGCCGATTCTTCTATTTTTTAAATGCCATTGTAATTACCCACCATAGAGAATTTGGAAATGTCATCAAGACGCGTTTAACAGCTAAACAGTTGTTAAGCCGATAGATTGGCAGCATGAGTAGCTTAATCGTAAGCTTGATAGTCATTTAATCGTCAACAAAAAAGTCGTTAGATCGTTAGCAATAATCGTCTAACCATCAGTAACCAGTCGCTTAATCTTCAGCTAAACAGTCATTAAATCGTCAGTAAAACAGCATTAAATCGTTCATTAACAGTCGATGAATCATCAGCAATGCAGCCGTCTCTAACCAGCTAACCAGTCGCTTAATCGTCAGCTAAACAGTCATTAAATCGTCAGTAAAACAGCCATTAAATCTAATTGCTAAACAGATCTAATCTTTAGCAACAGTAATTAGATCGTCAGGTAGCAGTCAAACAGTCGTTTCTACGTCAGCAAAACGGTTGTTAATCGTAAGCTCGATAGTCATTAATCGTCAACAAAAAAGTCGTTAAATCGTTAGCTAAACAATCGTCTAACCATCAGTTAACCAGTCGCTTAATCTTCAGCAAAAGTCATTAAATCGTCAGTAAAACAGCCATTAAATCGTTCATTAAACAGTCGATGAATCTTCAGCAATGCAGCCGTCGCTAACCAGCTAACCCGTCTCTTAATCTTCAGCAAACAGTCATTAATCGTCAGTCATTAAATCGTCAGTAAAACAGCCATTAAATCGTTCATTAAACAGTCGATGAATCATCAGCAATGCAGCCGTCGCTAACCAGCTAACCAGCGCTTAATCTTCAGCTAAACAGTCATTAAATCGTCAGTAAAACAGCCATTAAATCGTTCATTAAACAGTCCATGAATCATCAGCAATGCAGCCGTCGTAACCAGCTAACCGCTTAATCTTCAGCTAAAACATTAAATTGTCAGTAAAACAGCCATTAAATCGTTCTAAACAGTCGATGAATCATCAGCAATGCAGCCGTCGCTAACCAGCTAACCAGTCGCTTAATCTTCAGCTAAACAGTCATAAATCGTCAAAACAGCCATTAAATCGTTCATAAACAGTCGATGAATCATCAGCATACAGCCGTCGCTAACCAGCTAACCAGTCGCTTAATCTTCAGCTAAACAGTCATTAAATCGTCAGTAAAACAGCCATTAAATCGTTCATTAAACAGTCGATGAATCATCAGCAATGCAGCAGCGTCGTAACAGCTAACCAGTAACTTAATCTTCAGCTAAACAGTCATTAAATGTCAGTAAAACAGCCATTAAATCGTTCATTAAACAGTCGATGAATCATCAGCAATGCAGCGTCGCTAACCAACTAACCAGTCGCTTAATCTTCAGCTAAACAGTCATTAAATCGTCAGTAAAACAGCCATTAAATCGTTCATTAAACAGTCGATGAATCATCAGCAATGCAGCCGTCGCTAACCAGCAAACCAGCTTAATCTTCAGCTAAACGTCATTAAATCGTCAGTAAAACAGCCATTAAATCGTTCATTAAACAGTCGATGAATCTTCAGCAATGCAGCGTCGCTAACCAGCTAACCAGTCGCTTAATCTTCAGCTAAACAGTCATTAAATCGTCAGTAAAACAGCCATTAAATCGTTCATTAAACAGTCGATGAATCATCAGCAATGCAGCCGTCGCTAACCAAACCAGTCGCTTAATCTTCAGCTAAACAGTCATTAAATCGTCAGTAAAACAGCCATTAAATCGTTCATTAAACAGTCGATGAATCTTCAGCAATGCAGCCGTCGCTAACCACTAACCAGTCGCTTAATCTTCAGCTAAACAGTCATTAAATCGTCAGTAAAACAGCCATTAAATCGTTCATTAAACAGTCGATGAATCATCAGCAATGCAGCAGTCGCTTAATCTTCAGCTAAACAGTCATTAAATCGTCAGTAAACAGCCATTAAATCGTTCATTAAACAGTCGATGAATCATCGCAATGCAGCCGTCGCTAACCAGCTAACCATAGCTTAATCTTCAGCTAAACAGTCATTAAATCGTCAGTAAAACAGCCATTAAATCGTTATTAAACAGTCGATGAATCATGCAATGCAGCCGTCGCTAACAGCTAACCAATAGCTTAATCTTCAGCTAAACAGTCATTAAATCGTCAGTAAACAGCCATTAATCGTTCATTAAACAGTCAATGAATCTTCAGCAATACAGCCGTCGCACAGCTGCTTAAATGAAGTTATAGAATTGAATAAAAAGTGTTGGCTACCAGCCGTTTCTGATTCTTCAACGTTCTTAAAAAAATGCCATTTTGATTGTCCACCATAGCAGTTTGGAAATAGATCATCAAGACGCCGATTTAGAGTCTATCGCTCCTCAATTTTCATTTTCGGCCTTGAAAATGTCGTAGGCAGCACCAATGCAGCAAATTTTTGAAGAAGCTCAAGGACAGAAAAGTATTTTGAACAAATTTTTCGTTTTTCAACATCTGCATTAGGGAAGATGTTATCCCTTTTCTTAACAAACCCATTTAATTCCAGGCGAAAACATTTCGTTATTTGGGTTAATACCTAAGGGGGATCTAAAGGAGGATAAGCGTTAAGTATTCGCGCACAACTGTTGCTTCGAATTAAAGAAAAAAAGGAAAAGTGACAAAAAATAAAAGGGGAAGGAAACACGTGGAGGTCTCTGACCGGATAATGAGGCTATCTAAAACTCCCAGGGCCTACAGAGTACGAGAACCCACCCCGCCCGTATTCCATCTGCCGTCAACCCTAAACGGCTTTGTTCACCACGCACTAACTCCTTGTTATACCTCCACCATCTTTCGAGTGGAGTTTGATAGGTACGACGTTTACGAGACCTTTTACGACCCAATTAAAATTTTTCTCGTATTTTTTACGCCGGTCGAGGAAAAAAAAAATCAATTTCTTCCCACTTCTACACAATTTATGCGGTGATATAGACTATGTTAGACTGTGAGTAATTAGTTTAATCTACATGTATATCAGGTCAGGGTCGACGTATGTGAGGTATAAGGGCTTTGAAGGGCGTTTAGGGATGTAGGGAGCCCGACCTCCATTTCCTTCTGGGTTACGCGCATCCAAGATTATAATCAAATTATCAATTTGATTGGTCGGAAAGCCTACATAACAAATTGCTCTAGTCATTAAAAAAATTTACTTAAGGCCTAAAGAAAAGAAGATACGAAGAACTTTCAGATTTCAGAAAAATTGAGCTTTTCTTTCATTTTTCAAATATTTATACTTTATCAAACGAGAACTATTGTGACACCCCTAAATAGACAGTTTTAAATGGGGGGGGGGGGGGGTGTAAAAATGTAATGATTAAAAGATCTTTTAAAAAGTCTTCATTTTAGAAAATTTTTTGAAAAAAAAAACGGAAAATTTTCGAAAAAAAGAACTTAAAATATTTTTAAAAAAAACCAGAAAATTTTTGGAAAAAACAATTTTGAAATTTTTTTGAAAAAAAAAACTTTGAAATTTTTGGGAAAAAAAAGTTTTTAAAAAATACTTAGAAAATTTTCGGAAAAAAACTTGCAAAATTTTTTGAAAAAAAAAAAAAAAAACTCGGACAATTTTTGGGAAAAAAACAAAACTTGGACAATTTTTCAAAAATAAACTTAGAAAATTTTTCGAAAAAACAAACTTGGAAAATTTCCTTTATACTTTCCCTCCCTTAAACATCCCCTTCCGTATACTTTCATTCCCGTATACTTCCCCTCCGTTATACTCACCCTCTGATATATACCCTCACTTAAACTTCCCCCTCCATATACTTCCCCTCACATGACTTCCCATATACTTCCCCCTTCATACTCCCCTCCCATATACTTCCCCTCACATGTACTTCCCCCTCCATATACTTCCCACTTATACTTCCCCTCCCATATACTTCCCCTCCGTTATACTTCCCTCTTGTATAGATACTTCTCATTAAGGAAGTTTTCGTTGGAAGCTCTTCAAACCAGTACTTTTAATATTCAAATTCCTCAAAGAGAAGTTGTTGTGATACCCTCCATGGAAAGGTCTGGGAATGGGTCTTTCAGACTCCATAGAGGAAAACTGATTAGTGATCTTTATCGATCATGAGGATGTCAGTGGTACCGTCCGGACGTCCGTCTTTTCAGAAATATTCAAGGACGCCATTTTCATACGATTTTAACCACTAAATAGACAGTTTCCAAAATGGTTTTTTAGGGTCTAAAAATAGAATACTAAAAGAATTTTAAAAAGTCTTCATTTTGGAAGAAACTAAACTGATTCCTTTTACCATTTTCAATTTTCTCAAGAGAAGTTATCGTAATACCCTCCATGGAAAGGTCTCTGGAAAAGGGTCTTTCAGACTCCGTAGAGGAAAACTGATTAGTGATCTTTACCGATCATGAGGATTGTCTGTGTTGCCGACGGCAGTCCATTTATCCAGAAATATTCACGGCCTCAATTCACATCAGATTTCCACCAAATTTTCACAGGATCTTCCTGGCGAAGATTTTTTTCTACCTTGATACTTAAACTTTTTTGAGGGACAGAAATAATTAAGTTGCGCTACTTTGAGGACTATGTCAGCTGCAGAATAGTTTGTTGCATAATTTTGTCTTTAAATAAATTGATTTTTTCGTTTTATAGTAATGTATATTCAAAAGTTACTCGCTAAGCGATATTAGATATTTGTATAGGGGGCTTAGAAGTGTCTAAACAGGCGGAGGGGAACAAATCGGCCATTGAGTAAAGTAAACAGCTCTGTAATTGCGTTCGCAAGGGCCGTTTGTGATACAACGTCCTTATCACACCGTTCACATTGTTTACTTTCCGAGCAACCCCTTTTGACTTAATTTTTATTATTTTCTAAATGTAAAACATCCCCCCAAATATTGCGAAACAAGTTATTAACTTTCGAGGGCTAAATAGGAGAGGAGTATGGAAAGACACGACGTTTTAATCCCCTGGCAATTATCGTCTTTCGGCTTAATTGGGTGATGAATTATGCACTAAAGCAAAGTGAAGAGGAATGATTTGAACCTTGGATAATAACTAAACTAGATGGATACTCAACACGGCGGTTTCAATTATTCAATTGCCCTAATTAGAATACCCCTAGGACCCCCATGATATCTCTAAAAAATTACCCTTTCAGAATCACTAATAACAATTTCGAATGATAAGACGAAAATTAGCTTTTTTTCCCCCACAAACTGACACTTTTATCATAGTTTCGAAAAGATTAAATTTTATACGGTAGAAAACTTGATGAAAACTTTAGAAACCCCGGTGAAAGTAGTCTAATCAATGTAGGGCACTATAATCGTATTAATTTTATTCTGATTAAGGATATGATTATGATTACGACGATATAATTTTCCAGCAAATCGTAATTAAAAAATTGAGAAATCATATTTTCTTTATTTTTCTTAAAGAAAATTATTTCATAAATACGGGCGATATTGAAATGTGCCAATTCTTTTGCCAGCTTTTTTACCTGCTGTAAAATTGAGCGAAATGGATCATAAACGGCAACTAAAGTAAATATTAAATTGAGCCAGCCGCTTTACTAAAATTTTCAATTAAGGCAACTGGGAAAGTAAGGAAATATACAGGGTGTCCCAGCTAGAGTGGACCAGCTTTACGGCAAAGCTTTAGTCCTAGAAAAAAAGTTTAAGGTAAGCCCTCCTATTTTTTGACAAGGAATCGACACATTCGGTAGATTTTGGTTTTGGTATACAGGGTGGCGCAGATTTTAAACTTTAATTAGCAAACTTCATTATTTTAAATGGGAATCAATGTTTTTATGTTTTTATAGATTCTGCTCTCAATTTTGAGCAACTTTTACTTTTGTCATTTTTCGATTAGAGCACTTTTTATTGGTACCTATGAATTTTGTCTCAACTAGAATGACACCAACTTCTATAATTTCGTCCTTAAAAAAAAGTTAAATGTAAACCCCTCTTGTTTTTTGATTGCAATTAACGAATTTTGATTTTGATTTCTGAAAAAGTCATTAAAAAAATTATTATTTTCTCAAAAAAATTGTAAAAAGTGACAATTTTCTCCAAAAATCTTTTTAAAAGTTAACTACATAATTTTATCCAAAAATCTTATTAAAAAAAAAAAAAAAATTACGATCTTCTTAGAAAATCATGATTTTCTTAAAAAATTATTATTATATTTTAAAAAATAGTGATTTTTTGGAAAAAAAAATAGTTTTTGATGAATCACATCAAAAATCATAAAAATTACGATTTTCTCACAAATTGTAAATAAAATATGATTACGAGTACTAGTTTGAAGAGCTTCCAACGAAAACATCCTTAAAGAGAAGTAACAATATAGGAGGGGTAATAAATGGGAGGGGAAGTATAAGGGAGGGAATTATAAGAGGGGAATATAAGGAGGGAAGTATAATTGAAGTTTCGTTTTTCAAAAATTTTCCGAGTTTTTTTCGAAAAATTTTCCAAGTTTTTTTTTCGAAATATTTTCCGAGTTTTTTTTTCAAAAATTTTTCGATTTTTTTTGTTAAATTGTACTAGAATTTTTTTTTTTTTTTTGCGAAAAATTTTCCGAGCTTTTTGTTTGTTTTTTTGAAAATTTTCGAGTTTTTTTTCCGAAAATTTTTTTTATCAAGGAGGAGGAAGTTTTAGAGGAAGTATCACGGAAAGGGACGTATAAAGGACGTATTTTTTTTTTCGAAAATTTTTTAAGTATCAAGGTAGAAATAATGGGGTTTTATCCCAAGGGAGGTCCCTCTCGTAGCGGGTGGAAGAGTGAAATTTCTCCCTACTAAAATGGTAATTATTTAAAAAAAATGATAATATTTTCACCAGAAATTCTTAAAAAATATAAGGAGTACTGGTGATTGGTGAAAAACGGACCAATGGTTCAGCCGCAGCGAACTTTTTAAAATTTCAAACAGATTCAAAATTCATATCCACCATTTTCTCGAAATTCAAAAATCGCCCTCGTTTATTCTTGTTCACCGACTAAAGAAAATTTGGTGAAAATCTGATGAAAACTGTGGCCATAAAGTTTTCCAGAAAAAAATGCAACGGCCGGCCGGCACACAAACAAAGTTGAGATCGGTAAAGATCAATTCCATGACATGACGTCGGGACGAGGGTATCACAATAACTTCTTTAAGGAGTTAATTACAATGTAATCGTTATAAAAAGATTTTACGATTGTAATCGTAATTTTGATTAAATTATACCCCATTCTGTTTCCAATTACCGTCTCTCAAGGTATCGCAATCTTTTGAAAACTACGAAAGTAGTTTTTCTCCCCACAAAACGGTAAAGTAGCAGAACGAAACCTGAAGTCTCAGAAAACAGTCAATTGTATAATTTAAAACGCGGTCTGCCCACTTACAAAAAGGGTTTATAAAGATTTTTTTGGCACAGGTCAGTCTTCCGAATCGATTAAACGACTCCTACTTGGGACTAGAACAAGAGGGAATCTCAAGCCAAAAAAAACAAAAAAGCCTCGGGGTCCTCGACCCGAATCAAGATCATTTCTGACAATATCTCCTTCCGCATTGAAAACGCCAACTCCGGCTTCTTTTCACGCGATTATTCAAATGTAATGAAAGCTTTTTTTTAAAGAGGGAAATTCTTTCGCTTGAAATTGGGATTTCAATATAAGTCTAATAAGTGGACAGTGACAGTTTGTCTGGCTATATTGCTTTAAAGCTATTAACTTTTAAATACTTGTCTGCAGCTGGCAGAATTTTTTTTTCTTCACAAAAAATCAATAGTTTCAGTTATGGTCATTTGGAGCATAAAACATAAACTATTTCTGAAGCTGAAGGTAATCTTTGGAAGGAAGCTGAAAACGCGTTAGGGAGCAAATTAGGACTGTAAAGGGAGCAAAACGTTCAATAAATTTACATTAAATGCACATTAGCTCTATCAGTAAGGATCCAAGGTTTTAATATTGACTGACTTAGACGAAACAACAGAAGGTGCAATAAAGGAAGGCATAAAACGGGCGAAGAGAAGGCGTAGTGCTAACCTTTGAGGGGAAGTCGCGGCGATAAACAAGGTTTAAAGCCTCTGATGTAAAGGTCACATCAACGCCGAAAGCAAATCTTCTCCTTCCATTGTCTAAGCCCCCCGAATAGATCGAGACTTCGAAAAAAGCGTCGATTTCACCTTTTGAAAAGTTAAACCGCGTCAAAAGCACAAAGGCTTTTTAATAAAATTTAAAAACTCGAATGACCTTAAGGCATTTTTTATTTTTTTAATGCTTTTATAAGATATATAAAACGATTGATAAAAAAAATTCAAGCGTGAGAGAGGTGGAATTGGATCAATTTAAACTGAATGTCTGCTCGTCGATTCATCAGCACTCCTATTTTAGACCAAGAATAAATTTTATACCATTTAAAATAGTTTTATCCCATTTAAGAATGAGGCAGCGTTCCGCCTTTCGTCATTTTTTAAAAATCGAATTTTTCATGATTTTTTCTAAATGATTTTCAAAAATCACATTTTTCAAAAAATCACACTTTAAAACAATTCAAAAAATCACATTTTAAAATGATTTTCAAAAAATCACACATTTAAATGATTTTCAAAAAAAACATTTTAAAAATTTCAAAAATCACATTGAAAAAAATTTTTTCAAAAATCACACTTTTTTAAAATGATTTTCAAAAAAACACACTTTTTTAAAATGATTTTTTCAAAAAATCACATTTAAAATTTTTTAAATAAATTTCAAAAAAATCACACTTTTTAAAATAATTTTTTCAAAAAATCACACTTTTTAAATAATTTTTTCAAAAAATCACACTTTTTTAAAAACAATTTTTTCAAAAAATCACTTTTTTAAAATGATTTTTTCAAAAAATCACACTTTTTTAAAATGATTTTTCAAAAGATCACATTTTTTTAAAATGACTTTTTCAAAAAAAAATCGCTTTTTTTAAATGACTTTTTCAAAAGAGTTATTTTCAATGTTTTTTTTATCTGACTTTTAAAATGAAATGATTTTGATTATAATCTTAATCCTAATTTTGATTATGATTGGCCACATCAGGGGTAAAATTATGCAAGTCAAAAAAAAATGACAAGCATGATTTCATTCAAAAACTCAACAAATTTAATTTTTGATATGATTTTAAAAAATGTGACTTATACGATGATAATGGTTATAAGCCTACTCTGCCTAATTATCTTCTGGTAAAAAATAACTATTTTACCGCAGTTTTGGGGGATTCTTCTGCAATAAATCATCTAATTGCTTTAGAACGTTTTTCTCGTTTTTTAGGCCCAAAAAGTCCATTTTATCGTATTTTGATGATTCCGCTCAATTTTTCCGAGCGAAAAAAACCCGATTTTAAGAAATTTGTCTGTTTTTCGGCACATATTTCCTCATTCTTTATAAGCGTTCCTATAAATATTCCAGCCGAAATAGATTTTTTAACATTATTTTCAGAATTCTTAGGCCTAAAGACTAAAAGGGTCAATGACACATTTTATTCGGGAGCCCACCGTTTTTTGACTTTTCAAACGGCATGCAACGAAGTTGGAAGGAATTTTCCTTCTCTTTGATTTGTCTTCATAATGAGAAAATTCCTCTGGAGTCCTCCTCGGGTAGAGGAAATTGTCGGATGCCTTACAAGTTTTAGACTTGTAAGTTTTCGTCTTCACAAAGAAAAAAAAAAAAATTTACAAAAATTAACTTATCGAGTGAAGGAGGTTGGGAAATTTACACCTCCTGGTTAGCAACTGTGCGTAAAGTTTTTTTTTATATTGGATTCTTACCCAATTTTTCTTGACTATAAACTCGTGGTTTGATCACTCATGATTGGAGTCACCGGAATCTGAAACAAGATTTAAAGTTAGAAAAGTGGGGGGAAACGTCACTTTCAAGGTCATGACCTTGACTACTAAGCGCTCCTAGCGGATTTGCAACTAATTAATGCTTCGTAATGGGAGCCTTTAGTTTAAAATAATATTCGATTTAAAATTTTCAATACTTGAAAATAATTTAAACTTTCGCCTTTGAAGATAAATGGGAAAAGGTTTGACGTTTGGTAAACTGAAAAGAAGCTTTAAAAAATATTTTAATTAAAATCTTAATTTAGATCTCGCCGCAGAGACACTTGTTAAAACGAAGGTAAAACTCTAATAATCCCCTTTTAATTCCTTCAGTTTGTTTTACAAGAAAAAAAAATTGGTTCGATGTCCCGCCGAGAATTTTCTTCTCTCCTTTTGAAAAATATCTTATAACTTATAAACATGAATCATATTTAATGCTACAAGCACTCCCACGAGGAAGTCATTAGGGGGATCATTTGAGGCCATTATCCGAGGGCTCTAACCCTTCGAAATTTGTTTTTACGAGTGTAGGTGTGTATTCACTTAATGTCGCATTCGGATGATTACTACATCATCATTTAAAAAAAAATCTTCGATTTTTGAACTCTAATCATCATACCTCATAAGAGGTAAAGATATTTAGTGCCTACTCATTTTACCCAAATAAGTTATCCATATTTTCCAACTTTTCAATTACAGTACTTTAATTTAACAGAGCCCACATTGTTTCTTACGGTTTGTTAGTCTGACAGGAAATACAAATTGAAACGTAAATAAAGGAGACAGTTTCTACATTCTGCGAAATCAAATTAGCTTTGGAAGCAATAAAAATAAATTAATATTTTACCGAAGAATAATTTCTTTTTAGATAAAAGTGATTTGTAGGTTAAAGTTGGTGGTTGAAGTGATCATCGGGTTTGAAACTAAAGTTGGCGGAAAAATAGGCCTAAGAATTAAAATTTTTAGCAAGATTTTAGTCTTCCGACTGGAAAAGGGCATAATCTAATCATAATTAAGATTACGATTATGATCGTAATCAATCTAGTTTGGTTATGATTACGATTAAGTAATCGCAATCCTATTTTTTGAGAAAGTTTTATTTTGTACTATATTTAAGAAAATCAAT
>JACGAQ010001121.1:0-70470 GCA_014119065.1 Orius insidiosus | reverse complement strand
AAAAAACTAAAATCTTCATTTTAGATCTCTTAACTTTTTTCTCCCCATGCATTCTGTTTTCATGTCTTTTTAAAGCACTAGCTTGACTAAATTTTCTATCGCACAAATACATTCGTAGGGCTCCTCCCCTGTATGGGTGAGAACATGTCTATTTAAATTAAAAACGTCCGAAAATCGCTGTTGACAATATCTACATTCGTGGGGACGTTCTCTATCGTGGGTTAATTTATGTTTGTTGAATTCGTCGGGATTGAAGAATTTAAGTTGGCACTCCTGACACCTCATGGGTTTCCCTTCTTCGCCTTTATGCTTGTATCGCTCATGCTGGTTAAGCTCGCAGCGGAGAATAAAACTACGATTGCATTCTTTACATTTGTACGGTCTTTCTCCAGTGTGGATGCCCATCTCATGTCTTTTTAATGCGCTCAGTTGAAAAAAGCTAAAGTCGCAATATTGACATTTGTACGGCTTTTCGCCTAAATGGGTCCTCTCATGTCTTTTCAATGAGCCAAGCTCATTGCACTTCCGTGGGCAAACTTACACTGAAAAGGTTTCTCTCCTGTATGCACTCTTTCATGTCTTTTCAAATGAAAAAGTACATAAGTCTCATAATCGCAGTATTCACATTTATACAGCTTAGCTCCCGTATGAACATGTTCATGCCTAACTAGGCTATTTCTAATTGAAAAAGATCTACTACAATATTTACATTTATGGCTTATGCACTAAAGTATGAACTTCTAAATCTTCACTCGTTGAAAACTCCATTGTGCAGAATTACATTTTAGAGATTTAGCTTCAAGTTTGTTTTCTGTGACGTTATGCTCGCTTTCTTCATGTTTCTTCAGCATAGAATACCGACAGAATTTTGTATCGCAGAATTGACATTGATATGACTGACGTTGTTCACATTCTGCTTTTTTACTTATCAACTTTTCATGGTTTTCTTCATGTTTTTAAATTATAAAGCACATGGGTTGTATGGTCGCAGAATTTACATTTATAAAGTTTAGCGCCTGTGTGAACGTGTTCATGTCGAACTAGACTATTGCGAACTGAAAATCTTCTTTCGCAGTATTGACATTTGTACGGTTTGTGGGTTTGTAGGTGGTTTTTGAATTGGGAACTTGGAAATTCGAAACTGCACTGGGCACATTTTAATAGTTTGACTGGAGTGGTTTCTTCTTTTTCGTTGTCCTCAAGTTGCGTTTCTAAGAATTGAGAGATGTCTTGAGCAAGGGAATCATCGAAAGTCTCAAGAACTTTTTCTTTCAAGTTCTCATGTGTCTCGAGTAACTCCTCAGAGGAAGAACAGACAGATTCTGCACACGAATCTAATCTTCCTTCATTCTCCATCTTAAAACATAAAAAAATTAAATAAAATCCCTTCATTTTTTAATTTAATCAATATAATGGGTCAATAATGACCTTACCTCGCATTCTTAAAATTCCAATTTTCATTTAAAATTGAACACTGAAAACAGTACTTATAAAATTATCACAGATAACAAACCATAAAAATTAAGGAGGTTACTTGTCAAACTGCTAACCTACGTTCAATGTTGCCACTTTCGTGATGAATATCTTTTTATGTTAATTTTAATGATGAAAAGGTCAAGCAGGTTGAGAAAAGTACTTGTTTGAACGGCTTCCAACGAAAACTTCCTTAAAGAGAAGTAACAATATAGGGGGAAGTATAAGTCATGGGAAGTATGACGGAAGGGGAAGAATAAAGGAGGGAAAAGTATGAGGGAGGGGGAGTATAAGTCATGGGAAGTATGACGGAGGGGGAAGAATAACAGAGGGAAAAGTATGAGGGAAGGGAAGTATAAAGGGGGAGTATAACGGAGGAAAGTATAAGGGAGGGGGAGTGTAACGGAGGAGTATAACAGCGGGGAAGTATATCGAGGGGGAAATATGAGGGAGGGGACATAAAGGCGGAGGGGAAGTATAAGGAGGGGGGAGGAAAGTAGGGAGGGAAGTATAACGGAGAGGAGTATAAAGGAGGGAAAGTATAAGGGAGGGGAAGTATAAAAAGAAAAATTTGTGTGAATGCTTGAAATTCTTCCCCTCCTTTGTACTTCCCCATCCTTATACTTCCCTCCTGGAGGAGGAGTATAACGGAGGGGGAAGTATATCGGAGGGGAAGTATACGGAGGAAGTATAACGGGGAAGTATAGAGGGGAAGTATAAAAGGGAAAGTATAGGGAGGGCGAGTATATCGGAGGAAGTATAACAGCGTGGAAGTATATCGAAGGGGGAAGTATAAAAAAGGGAAAGTAAAGGGAGAGGGAAGTATAACGGAGGGGAAGTATAAAAAAGGGAAAGTATAAGGGAGGGGGAGTATAAGGGAGGAGTATAAGGGAGAGGGAAGTATAACGGAGGGGAAGTATAAAAAGGGAAAGTATAAGGGAGGGGGAGTATAACGGAGAGGAAGTATAAAGGAGGGAAAGTATAAGGGAGGGAAGTATAAAAAGAAAAATTTGTGTGAATGCTTGAAATTATTCTTCCCCTCCTTTTGTACTTCCCCATCCTTATACTTCCTCCTGGAGGAGGAAGTATAACGGAGGGGGAAGTATGAGGGAGGGAACGTATAAGGAGGGGGAGTATGAGGAGGGGAAGTATAAGGGAGGGGAGTGTAACGGAGGGGGAAGTATATCGGATGGGGAAGTATAACGGTGTAGGAAGTATAACAGCGGGGAAGTATGAGAGAGGGGAAGTATAAAGAAGGGAAAGTATAAGGGAGGGCGAGTATATCGGAGGAGGAAGTATAACAGCGTGGAAGTATATCGAAGGGGAAGTATAAAAAAAAAGTAACGGAGGGAAGTATAAAAAGGGGAAAGTATAAGGGAGGGGATAAGGGAGGGAAAGTATAAGGGAGAGGGAAGTATAACGGAGGGGAAGTATGAAAAAGGGAAAGTATAACGGAGGGTATAACGGAGTAGGAAGTATAACAGCGGGGAAGTATAACGGAGGGGAAGTATATCGGAGCAGTTCCGTTTCAAGCCTCAAAAACCCCTGAAACGCAATAATAAGAAAAACGGGTTTTTAGGTCGTAAATTTTTTTTTCAATTTTTTGCCTCGAAATCGAAGTATAACGGAGGGGAAGTTTTTTTTTTTTTTTTTCAAAAATTTTCTAAGTGTCAAGACAAAAATAACGGGATTTTTGCCCGGGAGGTCCCTCTCTTAATGGGTGTATGAAATTTCTCCCTACTAAAATGATAATGTTTTAAAAAATGATAATTTTTATTACACCAAAAATTCTTAAAAATATAAGGAGTAATTGGTGAAAATAGAGGTTCAGCCGCAGCGAATTTTAAAATTTCAAACAGACTGATCTCCGCTATTTTTGCGAAATTCAAAATCGCTCAGTTCACCGACTAAAGAAATTTGGTGAAAATCCGTTGAAAACTGTGGCCGTTAAGAGTTCTGGAAAAAAAATACGGCCGGCCGGCACCACAGACAAAGTTGAAATCGGTAAAGATCAATATTCGATTTAGTGGGTATCACAATTCTTTAAGGAAGTTAAAATTTTAAACAGTGCAAAAATAACGTTTATTTAGTTTAAATAAGCCACAAGCTGAAAGCGATGCTTTTAAGAAGCTTAGAATAGGGCGTATTCATAAATGCAAAACATATTAATACGAATACAAACAAATTCATACTTTTAGTTATTAATTATTTTAAATGTAAATTAGGAACGCGGTAACCTTAATGAATAAAAATTAACATCTAAAAAAATTTATAGTGTCAATATTTTTTAACATAAATATTAAATTCATGTATTTTCAAGAAATTCATACAAAAAAGTTTTAGAGTCCACCCTGTATATTCTGTCTTTTATGAATACGCCCAACTCTCCTTACAAATCACAAAACAAAAAAATTATAATTGCCAAAGCCAAGGTATATAAGTTCCAAGTATGAAAGTTGAAAATAAAATCACAAATATGTTAATTTTTTGTTTTATAAATAAATATTGAACATATTTCAGTCTTACTGGAAAACTTCATTGTAAGCATTGGCACATAATTTTTAAATATGAACTTTAATTATTTAACAAAATAATGAAGTCTAATGAACAACAATTAGGAATGTAAAAGGACGGTTGCGGTATTTGAAAAAGTCGATGCATAAGCCTTAAAGTTAAAAAAGGAAAAAAACTTGGTAACACAACCTTATAGTAACCATAATTATTTGGTTCTTGTTATTATTCTTAAGTACATAGACTAGTTAATATGCCTAACGTTATGGCAAGAATACGTTATTAATAAAAGGCCTTTTATTGTATTAGGAAAACGAATTATTGTGAAAAATGGAAGACAGGGAAAACTTGGCGAATTTCGGGGAAATTTTGGTGGATTCAAAAATGCTCTTCAAATTCAGCGTCACTCCTTTTTGGTTAACCCTTTGAGACCGCAGGCGACTTTAGTTGCCCAGCGGCGCCAGTGGGAAGCTTCTCTAAAAAAATTTATTCGCTTCCCGTGGCGCTAGCGACATGCAAAAACTGTCAATCTGTTGGGGAAGAAATGAACTACGTGATGACCGCATCACTCATCGCTTTCTGTGCTTTGCTGGGCGCTGGCGGTTGGGGAGAAGTGGGGCAGAGAGAGGGGAAAAGTGCTGCGTCAAAGAATCCAGTAGCTCCACATGGTCGAAAGGGTTAAAGAAAACCCCCAAAAGAGGAAAATATTTCAAGTTATTTTCTTCTATTTTATAAGCCAATCTTTCAGAAGTGTCATTTTTTTCCCCATAAATATATTCAAAAGTTAAAACATAAATGCTATTATTTATCAGAATTCATATATTTCTTAAGGAGGTATGATGGTTTTTAGTGAGTTGCTTTGCAAATTTTTCGTTGTTAACAACGGTTTTCGGTTTTTCCCTTCTATCTCGGAAACCGTCGCTCAAAACGAAAAAATGTCATAAGTAAAAGTCGTAGCTACGGAAATTTCCTACAAAAAAGACCTCGTTGGTTTTTTGTCAGAGCAATACTTAAGGAGATATGAGGGTTCTTAAGTGAGTTGCTTTGCAAATTTTTCGTTGTGAGCAACGGTTTTCGGTTTTTCTTCTATCTCGGAAACCGTCGCTCAAAACGTAATGTCTAAGTAAAAGTTGTAGGTACAAAGATTTCCTACAAAAATTTCTTTATTCATTATTTGCGTAAGAGCAATATTTAAGGAGTTATGAGGTTAAAACTAATAATCCTACAGAGCCTGTCTGAAAACTTAAAACCTTCATATCTCCTAAAATATTGCTCTGACGGAAAAAACCAATAAGATATTTTATGTAAATTTCCATAGCTACGACTTTTACTTAGGACATTTTTTCGTTTTGAGCGACGGTTTCCAAGATAGAAGGGAAAAACCGAAAACCATTGCTCACAACAAAAAATGTACAAAGCAACCAACTTAAAACCCTCATATCCCCTTAAATAAGTTTCTAGGTATGTTAAGATTCTTAAAAAATGAATTTTAAGCATATTGTGTTAAATTTAAATATCAATATTTGATTAAAATTAATTAATTTCAAGAAATTTATTTATAAAAGTATGAATTTCTGATATATATATATATATATGTATGATTTAGCTTTATCAATATATTAATTATTTACTTTTGGTCAATCACAACTTCATAATGAAACCACCAAAATTTCTCTTTAGTAAACTTTCTTAACTAAAAATGCTAAAAAAAATGAGACAAACTGCTCAATTGAAAATGATAACGAAAAAAAAAATCTCAGTCGGCTTTAACTTTAGGGAGAAAGTGATTTGTTGAAAGAATTTGAAAAGAAGAAGGTAAAAACGGTTAGTTCTGCTCCCTTAAAAAAAAAGACCATTTTTGTGGCATTTTAAAGGCATGCGAGCCCAGTAGGGGGGATGGGGTTACTTAAAAGTTTTTGGATTTTTTCAAAATTCGGATTTTCCTGGTCAGCCAAACATTTGAAAAGGACGCTCTCGGTCGTTGTGACGAAACATCCAATTTGCTGTAACCTCTGAGGGAAAAAATATGTTTAAAATATTTATTTTTCTATTATTTTACCTTTAACGCTAAAATTCTATCTTCTTGAGTCCTAGAAGTACAGGAATCTGCGACAACATGGACTTCAAGTTCCAACGCACGAAGTTCTGCGGCAGTTTGCTCAATTGTAATGTGAGTCTAGAGAACAAAAAATAGATAAAATTTACCAATGAACTACCAGCTTATTTAAATAGGTTTTGAAAATAAATACCTCTAGTCCGAATAGTACAACACATAGGACGTTCTCTCGGCAGAGCGAATAGAGTTTTTCGGTAACCGCAGGCGTGAGCATGCTCAACTTTGTTTTCTCGTACACCCCCTCAGCATGGCTGATGTCCAGCTCGGCAACAGTCCTTCCCATAGCCTCCATCTTCTGTTCAGTCACAAGCAAAGGAATCCCCAAAATCTTCGCAGCCTGACACTAAAAACACAAAATAACCCTCAGAATATAAAATTTCAACTTACTAATTTACTAGCAGACTGAACGATCTCATTGAAATAAACTGCCTCCGGCCTATATTTGTCTTGAATATCACAAAGTAAAAAAACGGTCCTTTTCGGTGGTAAAAGGCCGAATTTTACAACAGTAGAAGACATGTCGAAATGTTATGAATGGAAGCACCTGTGGAGTTTTGAGTATAAAGACAAAGAGCGATTTCGAAACATTTCTTATCAGTTGAGGTACGATTAAAATGTATCAGACCTCTCGAGACTAAAAAGTTCTCTTTTTAGTGGACAGCGTGATTACAACTTATCACCAATTTGACAGAATCAGAGCGTGAAGAAGAACGGGAGCAGGAACATCCAAAAGAGCTGCTCTTGTTCATCAATTCACAAGTTACAATTTAGTTTATTTAAATTATTAATCAATTAGATCAAGATTTTAATGGAACATTCATTTTTTTTAAACTAAAAAGCTACTTTTTCTTTTCCTTCTCTTGTAAGATATCAGCTCCCTTATCACGGATCATATCACTTCTTATCTGTTATCATTTTGACATTGGACGTGTCAAGTAACAAAGTATTCCTCAGTTTTTTGAAATCCCATTTTTACAGCATTTTCAAGAGTTTTTGGTTGTTTGACTCACTGATTAATAAATTACACACCTGTAAACAAGCATTTCAGGACGCCACCAAGGGGAGCTTTGAAAACGGGAGCACTAACGCTTATTTCTTCTCAAATTTACTTTTTTCATACTAAGCCCGCAAGACTTGGCGGTCATGTTGGTTTAGTATCTCAAAACGCCTTTATTTTCGAAGAGGCCCTGTTAACTTCCTTAAAGAAGTTATTGTGATACCCTCCACGTCGGGTTTTTGGGATGGGTCTAAATTCGAAAATGGATCTACACCGATCTCAACTTTGTCTGTGGTGCCGGCCGGCCGTCCGTAGCATTTTTTCCGGAACACTTTACGTCCACAGTTTTCAACCGATTTTCACCAAATTTTCACACAAATTTCTTTAACCGGTGAAGAAGAATGTAACAAGAGCGATTTTTGAATTTCGAAAAAATGGCGGAGATATGTCTGTAAAAATTCGCTGTGGCCGAACCGTTAATACGATTATCACCAAATTTTCACCAATTACTCCTTATATTTTTTACGAATTTTCGGTGTAAAAAAATTGCAACTTTTTAATTATTATTTTTTAGTAGGGAGAAATTTCGTACTTTCGAGAGGCACATCCTTCGGCCAAAGAGCCCATTATTTCTACCTTGACACTTTCAAAAATTTTCGAAAAAAAGAACTTAGAAAATTTTGGAAAAAAAAAAAGAAAAACCCGGAAAATTTTTCAAAAAAAAAAAACTAGGAAAATTTTTTGACAAAAAAAATAAAAACTTCCCCCTTCCTTATTCTTCCCCTCCTTTATACTTTCCCTCCCTTCGTTATACTTTCGTTCCCTTATACTTCCCCTCCGTTATACTTCCCCCTCCGTTATACTTCCCCTTCCCATATACTTTCCCTCCTATATTGTTACTTCTCTTTAAGGAAGTTTTCGTTGGAAGCTCTTCAAACCAGTACTTTTGTTATAACTTATAAGTAGGCCTTTTTTTGGAACGAAAATTATCTACAAATGTGGTGTGTAATATATTAATTAGTGATTTCTGAATAGTTATATGTTATCTACTCTGAAATCCTAAAATTTCTGAAAAGATGCTAGTCTACAGGCTCTTTGTAGGGCTCCCTCAGTATTCTAATCAGTAATCATTTTTAAAAACTGTGATTAAAAGCATTTCGGGACGCCGCCAAGGGGAGCATTGAAAACAGGAGAACGGGCGCTTCATTTCTCTTCTGCGTACATCGGAGGGCGGGGAAGTAATATCATACCTTTTTCTGGCTGCTGTAGAAGGCGTTTTTCATAGCGATATTTATTTACTTAGAATCAACTAGACATAATTTAAAATATAGGATTATCAAAAACATGAAGTAGTAATCGATTATATATATATATTTTTTTTTTACTTAAAAACACCATTAATTAAAATAAAACTAATGGGTTAAACATTCTATGTGGGATGAAAACTCTAAAAAATTCATAACATCCGCGAAGATTGCACATTGGAGATTGTGTTCGAGCAAATTTGTTGTTGAACAATACCTTTTTAAAGGCCACTGTTTTACGATAACTTTCATCAAAGGACTTGGTGAAATTTTCAAATGTTTCGGTCAGAATCTTGATAATTGTTGTATCCATGGATTCAGGAGGCGAAATTAATGTAACCTCAGGATCAATAAATGTCGTGTTTACTTGCAGGTCGATTAATTTCACTGAGAACGAATCATGGACAGCATTAAAAGAAATATCCTGTCTCACTTCCTCCCATTCCACACTGTGTAAAAATAATATTATATACTTAAAAAATCCATGATTTTACTTGAATTCTTTTGAATCATTGAAAGAAAAATCTTTCATCTTTCCCTCGTAGGAAATAAATCCAAACAATTTAAATGAAAAGGAGAGTTGTATGAATCCGCTGACATCGTTGTTATTTACTGAAGTTGACAATTTAATAGACGATAGTCTCATTGATTCGTGCTGGATGATACCTTTTATGTTATAATTTATACTAAAAAAAATTAATCAACGTTGCTCGTTCCTAGAGTCCAAAAATGAAAAAAAAAAAAAAAAAAAAAAAAAAAAAAAAAAAAAAAAAAAAAAAAAAAAAAAATTGACAAATCTTTTTTCAGAGAAAAAGTTAAATATGTATCGATAATTTTATTCTGTGGAACAATAGTTTTATCAATTTTGTAGGTACTTACTTTACATCTCCTTTTTTATAACTCATTGGACTCCATAAACCAACATCTAAAATACGACTAAAATCTTTTTGGTTTAAATAATCGATTATGAGCTCATCTATTTCACTTTTAGTGACAGCCACCTCTGTAAAAATTAAATATGAAAATAAACTTAATTTTATAAAGATTTCATTGCAATAAACTATACCTGAAGATGCTATTGCTGAAAAGCAGGACAATAAAGCGATTGCAAATAGCTTCATCGTTGTTACCCTATTGAAAAATAAGACGAAATTAACAACTTTTAAAACTTCATATCTATATTTCTTTTTAATTAAATATCTTATCACCACTTGACAATGGTGATTCATTAAATAAACTTGGCAATAGCCAATAGGTTTAATTGGCCATTTTCCTTGTACAAAAAAAAAAAACTTAATTTTTAGGGGAAAATTCAAAATGTTCATCTGGTAAAAAGTTAAATCTGAGATTTAAGTTTGTTTTGGAGAGGAGAAAGGTGTCAAAATGCTGTTTTTATCAGTTTTCATAAAATATCTCAAAAACTATGAAGTTTAGCCCAAAATATACTGAGTACAAAAATACTCTTCATTAAATTTCCAACAAAAACTATTTAGGTCATAATCTTGCTTAAGGGGATATGAGGGTTTTAAGTGCTTTGTACATATTTCGTTGTGAGCAACGGTTTTCGGTTTTTCCCTTCTATCTTGGAAACCGTCGCTCAAAACGAAAAAATGTCCTAAGTAAAAGTTGTAGCTACAAAAATTTACTACATAAAATATCTTATTGGTTTTTTCCGTCAGAGCAATATTTTAGGAGATATGAAGGTTTTAAGTTTTCAGACAGGCTCTGTAGGATTATTAGTTTTAACCTCATAACTCCTTAAATATTGCTCTTACGCAAATAATGAATAAAGAAATTTTTGTAGGAAATCTTTGTACCTACAACTATTACTTAGGACATTTTTTCGTTTTGAGCGACGGTTTCCGAGATAGAAGGGAAAAACCGAAAACCGTTGCTCACAACGAAAAATTTGCAAAGCAACTCACTTAAGAACCCTCATATCTCCTTAAGTATTGCTCTGACAAAAAAACCAACGAGGTCTTTTTTGTAGGAAATTTCCGTAGCTACGACTTTTACTTATGACATTTTTTCGTTTTGAGCGACGGTTTCCGAGATAGAAGGGAAAAACCGAAAACCGTTGTTAACAACGAAAAATTTGCAAAGCAACTCACTTAAAAACCATCATACCTCCTTAAGAGACCGAAAATAAATTTTTTTTTTGTTACAGAATCTAATAATACTTATTTTTTCTTTTTTAATAACTATGAGATCATTTATTTGAAGTGCATTTTATTCAGGGGACGGATGACGTATGAGAGGGAACGCCCAATGGCTGCACGTTTCACATCCATACCTGCTACACTAGAACCTCGAAGTAGCTACAACAGGATCCTCAAGTTCGATCTAACCACGTGTACGTGAAATCGGGTTTTGTGTCTCTTTTTTAAACTTTGATTGGAGGCTTATGTGTTTTTTGTTTTTTAAATTCGCGTTAATTAATTAATCTTTGTATTGGAAAAAGTGAAAGTTCGTTTTATTAATCCTAAACTCCCGCATTAGGGATCCGACAGTTTCGAATCCATCATGGCGGATAAAATACATCTCGGTTTAGACAAACTTTTCGAAGAGTTTGGAATTAAAAATCCCTTGTCCATGGTCTGCCAATTCTCATTAATGAAGGAGAAAATATATGAAGGTATCATCGATAGAATTTCTTCATTTTTAGCCTTCGCTGAAACGACTTTCCCAATCTGTCACTCCACGGGAAAATCGAATGAACTTTCGAGCGAATTTCGAGCGGAGGGTAACCGATATTACGTCCAGTCAAAAGATATTGCGTTGAAATTCTACAACTTGGCGATCGCATATGCTGAAAATTCGAGTGCTGAAATATGCATGGCTTACGCCAACAGGTCGGCCATAAACTTCGAATCTGGCAGATTCGAGGACGCCATCGTAGATATCGAGAAAGCTCTTCAGGGGAATTATCCAGAAAGATTGAAATTCAAAATATTGCACAGAAAATCCAAATGCTTTGCTGAGCTCCAAAATTACACTCATGCGATTTCTTCTTACAAAGTAATTATCCATCGTAAATTTATTTTTCCTAACCTCTTTATCGTAACCTATTTTTTCATCACTTTTAGTCTTAAAAAATCATTGAAAATTAATTTTTTATTTTTGTAGGAAGCACTTGAATCTTTGGTTTTTTTAACTGTGACAGATGCCAAGAAATCTGAGCTAAAATGTCTTATAGAACGTGAAATTGCAAAAATTAAGAATAAAAAAGATGTTTCCAAAAAAGATGATGAAACAGAGAAAAAATTGTCTGATTCTCCTTCTAAGATAATTTACTGTTCATCCGATGCAGTCAAAATCGACTTCTCTCCATCTGTAGGTCGATTTGCAGTCGCCACGAAGAACATCGAGCTAGGTTGGTGTGATTTAGCATTTTTGTACCCCTTTTAAATAATCTTTTTGTAGGAGATGTTCTTGCAATTGAAGATGCATATGCTGCAGTTCTTGATGAAGATCATTTGTTGAACTTTTGCTACCATTGCAAAAAAAGGAGTTATTCAATGATTCCTTGCTCACGTTGTACCCAGGTATGTTGTGCTCATGATAATTTTTTTAACCCTTTCGAGACTGCAGGCGACTATAGTTGCCATTCGCTGTTTTCGTTTGGAGACCACAGGCGACTTTAGTTGCCCGGCGCCAGCGGGAAGCCTCTCTAAAAAATTTAATACCTTCGCTTCCCGTGACGCTAGCGACATGCAAAAACTGGCAATCTGTTGGGGATGAAATGAACTATGTAATGATCGCATCATTTGTCGCTTTCTGTGCTTTGCTGGGCACTGGAAGCGGTCGGGGAGAAGTGAGGGGTATAGCAAGGGGAAAAGTGCTGCGCCAGTAGCGCAGAGAATCCGGCGTCAGACGCGGTCTCAAAAGGGTTAATGTTGAGTTAAAGCCCGACTTCAGTGATCATGTATTTTGTTATACTTTCAGGTGTTTTATTGTAATGAAAATTGTCGTAGCAAATCGTGGGACACTGATCATATGATTGAGTGTGACATTATTCCAACGATTATCAAGCTTGATCTGGGTATCGCTTTAAAAGTCTTGTTGAAAATGACGAAACAGGGACGTAAACTCCAGAAGTTTTTTGACAATGAAGACAAATATCGTGAATCGAATGATCCATTTTCTGGTTTTAAAAATGAAAAATATTCTGCCAACAAAACTGCAATGTTCAATTTGCATTTCAACGAGAGTCTCCTTCATTCTGAAGATTCTGCCATCTTTGTTTTGCATGCGTGCATAATCGTTTCAGCGTTAAAAACTACAGATTTTTTTAATTACGTCGAAAATAAAACTGATATGTATTTACAAGTTGGACGAATGTTAACAATTATAATATGCCAGGCCCAGAGCAACCTGTTCAATCTTGGAGGGGACAATAACTTCGGCAGCGCAATTCTTCCATTTATGAGCTTGCTTGGGCATTCATGCGATCCAAATTGCTTAGCGACGTCCATTGAAAAAGAAACATTTATCCTTGTTGCTATTGAGAAGATCCTAAAAGGGCAACAGGTATTCCTTTCAGTCTGTCAAACCGTGAATCATCTATATTTTTCAGATTTCAATTTCTTATGGGCCAGACTTCTATATGAGCAATGAAGAACGTGAAAAAATATTCCGATTGAGGGGCTTCAAGTGTTGCTGCTACGCTTGTGAAAGAAATTGGCCGCCTGTTCATCTAATGCCTAACCCGGGTCTCTTAAACCAAAGGTATTTTTAAAATCATTCGCATGGCTGTAAATATGCTGCTCTAGATTGAGCGAGCAGTCGCACTGTCAGAAAAGGGAAAAAAATGTGCTGTATAACATAGTTGAGCAGTAGTTTATCATCATTGTTTACGTATCAATTTCTTTATTGATATTTTTGTTTCTTTGGTTCTAGAGTAAGCACTAAACTATTTACTCAACAACTTATGGAATTCCTCAAGATTTATAACTATTTCTTACACGAAATACAAGACAAAAAAGGCGCCAAAGTCCAGCAATCAGATTTCAAAACTGCAATCAGAGTAGCCGTTTATTTGAACAAATCCCTGAAGAAGCCAAGTCAAATTCTTTATGATTGCAAACGCTTAATTATCAGCATGATATACAACCTCATCGACAATAACTCTTTTAAGTTTAAGTAAAAAAAGGAACGAAATGTATTACAATTATTCTGCCATTGTAATTATTTGTTTTGAATTTCTTCTTTCTTATTAAAAAGAACAAACTTTCTTTTTGTCTCATGTTATTTTGATTCCCTTTACATTGTACTACTGATAGGCCAAAGGTATGCTGTTCTTTTGCAGGCCAATGTTATGCCGTTCTTTTGCAGGCCAATGTTATGCCGTTCTTTTGCAGGCCAACGGTATGCCGTTCTTTTGCTGGCCAATGGTATGCTGTTCTTTTGCAGGCCAATGGTATGCTGTTCTTTTGCTGGCCCCAATTCTACGCAGAAGGCAGAATGATATTTCTCATCGTCAAATTTTCTTCCAATTTCACATGTAAGCCATCCGAGCTACAAGGCGGCGAAAAACGGCGATTAGCTCAGAAGAAATGATATGAGTGGGGGTCCCCGAAAACCCGTAAGAGAGGGTAAAACAATAACTTTAAGGAAGTAAAAAAAAGAACTTTAATTGACATAAGTGTTTTTGATTACCACATAAATTAGCCTTAAACAAATAACAATATAAAAAAATGTTTAAATATTTAACATTTTGTACTTATTACAAAAGAATAAGGTAACCAACACTTGCCAAACAAAAGCAGATAGCAATTTTAAACATAGCTAACATTCTAAAACTTACAAAAATATCCCAACTGTGTGGAATTCAATTTTTTTTGTATAAAATTAAAAGATTATTATTAATGAAAGAAAAAAAATTTTGGTACAATTTTCAAGTCTTTTTGCCAGGCACATAATGGCGTTATAATAGAAAGTCTTTATTTTCCAAGAAATGTATCGCGGTAGCGAATTTTGACGTCTAAGTTGTTCCTTTTGATGTATTCGACGAATTCGAGAAGTTCTTCGTTTTTAACGTGGTGCCAAGTGTGAAGGTCGCCAAGAACGGTGAGCGAAGGGCATGCATTGCAAAGAGCATATGCCGCCTCGATCGTCAGCTAAAAAATAACAAATTTAATATTTATAAAAAGAAAAAACTCAAAAGTACATTTGTACAAGGGTCGATGTTAAAATGAGTTTTTGGCTGCGTCATGTGGATTATCAAAAATGCGATGGACTGTAATGATTTTGAATTTTCAATAATCATCTGCTGTATCGTCTCATCTTCAAAATAAGCCAGCTCATTTTTGAGTTCCACTCGGGCTCTCGTTCCAAAAGAACCTAAAATTTTGAATGTGAATAATTTCTGTTTTAAAAGAAAAACCTCCAAGCGGAAGATGCTGTCTGCCTGTCTTAAGATCCATAAAAATGTGCTTCCCGAAGAAATCCTGACGATCGCATTTTTTAAATGTATCATCGGATGTGAATTAACGCAGCTGCTGTCGACAGACACTTTGGCGACGATTTCTTCCAAAAGAGGGCAATGGAAGGCAATCGTATTGAGATCAAGGCTGTACGACTAAAAACAAAGATCATTTTTGGCTCAATTTTTCTACAAACCTGATCGATGATGACCAAACGGGTTAAAGAAGATCACCGACTGAGGAAGATTGTGTAAAAATTTGGTGAAAATTGGATGAAAACTGTGGCTGAAAAGTGTTCCGAAAAAAAATGCCAAGGACGGCCGGCCGGCACCACAGACAAAGTTGAGATCGGTAAAGATCAATGTCCCACCGGAGTCTGGAAGACCCTTCCCCAAAAACCCGACGTCGAGGGTATCACAATAAATTTTTAAGGAAGTTAAAACTCCCCCTAAAATACTAGAATGTGGGAAATATCTCATTTTTAAATACTAAAGAACCCCCATTCAAAGAGAAACCCTAGTCAAAAATCTAGGAAAACTACCAAAAATCCTGTAAAAATGAGATTTCTCTGTCAAAAAACCGATGAAAACTTATAATAATCATGTAAAAATAGGGTTTTTTCTGTCATAAAGCTACCAAAATCTTATAAAAATAGGGTAACTACCAAAATCCTGTGAAAATGGACTTTTTTCTGTCAAAAAAATCCGGCTTCTCTCCAAGGGAAAATTCCAAAAACCCAGAAAAACTGAAAAAAAAATTGGGAGTTTCTGGTAATTCTGGTGAAAACGCCTAAACTCCTCTAAAAATAGTAGAATGTGGGAAATATTTTATTTTTGAAGTCTGAAGAACTCCCAGTTAAGGAAGTTAAAAGGTTATTGTGATACCTCAGAGAGATGGTATTGATATCTCCCACACAAGCGGACGCAGCGCCGTCCGGAGGTCTTCCTGAACATTTTACGCAATTTTTCATCGGATTTTCACTTTAGAATTTCAGCCCAACTAAAGCAAGCAGGGGACCTGCACTTTTCATTCTTTTTGCTTTCTTCATAAAACCAAAGGTAATTAAGATAAAAGTTGCGAAATCAAAATTTAAAAAAAAATTACCACTTATCAGATCGGCAGAATCTAATAATACTTATTTTTGCTTTTTTAATAACTATGAGATCATTTATTTGAAGTGCATTTTATTCAGGGGACGGATGACGTATGAGAGGGAACGCCCAATGGCTGCACGTTTCACATCCATAGCTGCTTCACTAGAACCTCGAAGTAGCTACAACAGGATCCTCAAGTTCGATCTAACCACGTGTACGTGAAATCGGGTTTTGTGTCTCTTTTTTAAACTTTGATTGGGGGCTTTTGTGTTTTTTGTTTTTTAAATTCGCCGTTAATTAATTAATCTTTGTATTGAAAAAAAGTGAAGTTCATTAGTCCTAAACTCCCGCGACAGTTTCGAATCCATCATGGCGGATAAAATACATCTCGGTTTAGACAAACTTCTCAAAGAGTTTGAAATTAAAAATCCCTTGTCCATGGTCTGCCAATTCTCATTAATGAAAGAGAAAATATATGAAGGTATCATCGATAGAATTTCTTCATTTTTAGCCTTCGCTGAAACGACTTTCCCAATCTGTCACTCCACGGGAAAATCGAATGAACTTTCGAGCGAATTTCGAGCGGAGGGTAACCGATATTACGTCCAGTCAAAAGATATTGCGTTGAAATTCTACAACTTGGCGATCGCATATGCTGAAAATTCGAGTGCTGAAATATGCATGGCTTACGCCAACAGGTCGGCCATAAACTTCGAATCTGGCAGATTCGAGGACGCCATCGGAGATATCGAGAGAGCTCTTCAGAGGAATTATCCAGAAAGATTGAAATTCAAAATATTGTACAGAAAATCCAAATGCTTTGCTGAGCTCCAAAATTACACTCATGCGATTTCTTCTTACAAAGTAATTATCCATCGTAAATTTATTTTTCCTAACCTATTTATCGTAACCTATTTTTTCATCACTTTTAGTCTTAAAAAATCATTGAAAATTAATTTTTTATTTTTGTAGGAAGCACTTGAATCTTTGGTTTTTTAAGTGTGACAGATGCCAAGAAATCTGAGCTAAAATGCGTTATAGAACGTGAAATTGCAAAAATTAAGAATAAAAATGATGTTTCCAAAAAAGATGATGAAAAGAGAAAAAATTGTCTGATTCTCCTTCTAAGATAATTTACTGTTCATCCGATGCAGTCAAAATCGACTTCTCTCCATCTGTAGGTCGATTTGCAGTCGCCACGAAGAACATCGAGCTAGGTTGGTGTGATTTAGCATTTTTGTACCCCTTTTAAATAATCTTTTTGTAGGAGATGTTCTTGCGATTGAAGATGCATATGCTGCAGCTCTTGGTGAAGATCATTTGTTGAACTTTTGCTACCGTTGCAAAAAAAGGAGTTATTCAATGATTCCTTGCTCACGTTGTACCCAGGTATGTTGTGCTCATGATAATTTTTTTAACCCTTTCGAGACTGCAGGCGACTATAGTTGCCATTCGCGCTTTTCGTTTGGAGACCACAGGCGACTTTAGTTGCCCGGCGCCAGCGGGAAGCCTCTCTAAAAAATTTAATACCTTCGCTTCCCGTGACGCTAGCGACATGCAAAAACTGGCAATCTGTTGGGGAAGAAATGAACTATGTGATGATCGCATCATTCGTCGCTTTCTGTGCTGTCGGGAGAAGTGAGGGGCAAAGCGAAGCGAAAAGTGATGCGCCAATAAGTTTTGCGCGGTCTCAAAAGGGTTAATGTTGAGTTAAAGCCCGACTTCGGTGATCATGTATTTTGTTATTCTTTCAGGTATTTTATTGTAATGAAAATTGTCGCAGCATATCGTGGGACACTGATCATATGATTGAGTGTGACATTATTCCAACGATTATCAAGCTTGATCTGGGTATCGCTTTAAAAGTCTTGTTGAAAATGACGAAACAGGGACGTAAACTCCAGAAGTTTTTTGACAATGAAGAAAATATCGTGAATCGAATGATCCATTTTCTGGTTTTAAAAATGAAAAATATTCTGCCAACAAAACTGCAATGGTCAATTTGCATTTCAACGAGAGTCTCTTTAATTCTGAAGATTCTGCCATCTTTGTTTTGCATGCGTGCATAATCGTTTCAGCGTTAAAAACTACAGATTTTTTTAATTACGTCGAAAATAAAACTGATATGTATTTACAAGTTGGACGAATGTTAACAATTATAATATGCCAGGCCCAGAGCAACCTGTTCAACCTTGGAGGGGACAATAACTTCGGCTGCGCAATTCTTCCATTTATGAGCTTGCTTGGGCATTCATGCGATCCAAATTGCTTAGCGACGTCCATTGAAAAAGAAACATTTATCCTTGTTGCAATTGAGAAGATCCTAAAAGGGCAACAGGTATTCCTTTCAGTCTGTCAAACCGTAAATCATCTATATTTTTCAGATTTCAATTTCTTATGGGCCAGACTTCTATATGAGCAATGAAGAACGTGAAAAAATATTCCGATTGAGGGGCTTCAAGTGTTGCTGCTACGCTTGTGAAAGAAATTGGCCGCCTGTTCATCTAATGCCTAACCCGGGTCTCTTGAACCAAAGGTATTTTTAAAATCATTCGCATGGCTGTAGATTGAGCGAGCAGTCGCACTGTTAGAAAAGGGACGAAAATGTGCTGGGTCCATAGTTGAGCAGTAGTCTATCATCATTGTTTACGTATCAACTTCTTTATTGATATTTTTGTTTCTTTGGTTCTAGAGTAAGCACTAAACTGTTTAATGAACAACTTATGGAATTCCTCAAGATTTATAACTATTTCTTACACGAAATACAAGACAAAAAAGACGCCAAAGTCCAGCAATCAGATTTCAAAACTGCAATCCGAGTAGCCGTTTATTTGAACAAATCCCTGAAGAAGCCAAGTCAAATTCTTTATGATTGCAAACGCTTAATTATCAGCATGATATACAACCTCATCGACAATAACTCTTTTAAGTTTAAGTAAAAAAAGAAACGAAATGTATTACAATTATTCTGCCATTGTAATTATTTGTTTTGAATTTCTTCTTTCTTATTAAAAAGAACAAACTTTCTTTTTGTCTCATGTTATTTTGATTCCCTTTACATTGTACTAGTGATAGGCCAATGGTATGCTGTTCTTTTGCAGGCCAATGGTATTCCGTTCTTTTGCAGGCCAATGGTATGGTGTTCCTTTGCAGGCCAATGGTATGCTCTTCTTTTGCAGGCCAAAGATATGCCGTTGTTTTGCAGGCCAACGGTATGCCGTTCTTTTGCAAGCCAACAGTATGCTGTTCTTTTGCAGGCCAAAGGTATGCTGTTCTTTTGCAGGCCAAAGGTATGCTGTTCTTTTGCAGGCCAAAGGTATGCTGTTCTTTTGCAGGCCAAAGATATGCTGTTCTTTTGCAAGCCAACAGTATGCTGTTCTTTTGCAGGCCAAAGATATGCTGTTCTTTTGCAGGCCAAAGGTATGCTGTTCTTTTGCAGGACAACGGTATGCTGTTCTTTTGTAGGCCAAAGTTATACTCTTCTTTTGCTGGCCAAAGGTATTCCGTTCCAAAAATCTAGGGAAACTACCTAAATCCTGTAAAAATGAGATTTCTCTGTCAAAAAACCGATTAAAATTACCAAAAATCAAGTAAAACTAGGGTTTTTCTGTCATAAAACTAATTAAAACTACCAAAAATCATGTAAAAGTTGGGTTTTTCTGTCAGAAAGCCAATTAAAACTACCAAAAATCAAGTAAAACTAGGGTTTTTCTGTCATAAAACTAATTAAAACTACCAAAAATCATGTAAAAGTTGGGTTTTTCTGTCAGAAAGCCAATTAAAACTACCAAAAATCAAGTAAAACTAGGGTTTTTCTGTCATAAAACTAATTAAAACTACCAAAAATCATGTAAAAGTTGGGTTTTTCTGTCAGAAAGCCAATTAAAACTACCAAAAATCAAGTAAAACTAGGGTTTTTCTGTCATAAAACTAATTAAAACTACCAAAAATCATGTAAAAGTTGGGTTTTTCTGTCAGAAAGCCAATTAAAACTACCAAAAATCAAGTAAAACTAGGGTTTTTCTGTCATAACACTAATTAAAACTACCAAAATCATGTAAAAGTTGGGTTTTTCTGTCAGAAAGCCAATTAAAACTACCAAAAATCAAGTAAAACTAGGGTTTTTCTGTCATAAAACTAATTAAAACTACCAAAAATCATGTAAAAGTTGGGTTTTTCTGTCAGAAAACCAATTAAAACTACCAAAAATCAAGTAAAACTAGGGTTTTTCTGTCATAAAACTAATTAAAACTACCAAAAATCATGTAAAAGTTGGGTTTTTCTGTCAGAAAGCCAATTAAAACTACCAAAAATCAAGTAAAACTAGGGTTTTTCTGTCATAAAACTAATTAAAACTACCAAAAATCATGTAAAAGTTGGGTTTTTCTGTCAGAAAGCCAATTAAAACTACCAAAAATCAAGTAAAACTAGGGTTTTTCTGTCATAAAACTAATTAAAACTACCAAAATCATGTAAAAGTTGGGTTTTTCTGTCAGAAAGCCAATTAAAACTACCAAAAATCAAGTAAAACTAGGGTTTTTCTGTCATAAAACTAATTAAAACTACCAAAAATCATGTAAAAGTTGGGTTTTTCTGTCAGAAAGCCAATTAAAACTACCAAAAATGAAGTAAAACTAGGGTTTTTCTGTCATAAAACTAATTAAAACTACCAAAAATCATGTAAAAGTTGGATTTTTCTGTCTGAAAGCCAATTAAAACTACCAAAAATCAAGTAAAACTAGGGTTTTTCTGTCATAAAACTAATTAAAACTACCAAAAGTCCTGTGAAAATGGGATTCCTCTCTCAACAAACCCATTAAAACTACCAAAAATCATGTAAAAGTGGTTTTTTTTTTGTCATATAGCCAATTCAAACTACCAAAAATCATGTAAAACTAGGGTTTTTCTGTCATAAAACTACCGAAAGTCCTCTAAAAATGGGTTTTTTGCGTCAAAAAACTGAGGGAAACTCATAAAAAAAGCTTCTCTGTCAAAAACTCAAGGGAAAAATTCCAAAAATGTGGTTTCTCTGCCACAAAACCACATAAAATTCTTGTAAAAAGAGGTTTCTCTGACTGAGGAAAAATCCTAAAAATTCAAAAAAGTGGTTTCTCAGTCATAAAGCAGAGAGAAAACTTAAAAATCCTAAAAAGAGATAAACTAACCTAAAAAATACTAAAATTTGGGAAATACCTCATTATTTTATTCTTGGTATCCTTTCTCTTGTTCCATGATTTTTTATCAAGCTTTTCCCTTGCTTTGAAAGAAGTTGGGGATTGAAGTATTTCAAATAAACAATTACGTACACAATTGCGAACACAGTGTATATACAAACTTTTACAAAATTAAAAGACTTATTAATGTCAATAAATACAAACCTTTGTATTTTATGTATGGTAAAAAAATACATAAATTATGACTATGAGAAATTGGAATATTTTTTTAAAAAAAGCAATCACAGTCAAAAGGCATTAAAAATTAGGGATGGTTATTAGTTTGAGACAAATGTTCCCTAAAAGCTTTCATCGTCTCTGTCAAAATGCTGACAGTAGTCGCCTCCAAAATCGACTGCGGGACCCAGCCGTTAGGACTCGAATTGAACAGCCACAAAAATTCAGTCTTATTCTCTCCTTTTGAACGAAACGCCATGAGACTCGGCCCATTTTCACCTCTTTAAAAAAAAATTAAATACATCAAAATGGTGATAATGAAAATATTTACCGAACGATTTTTTTACTCGAGGGTAATCGTGGCCAGAAGACAGATGCGTGAGATACTATGCGGTAATCATATTTTTCAGAATAGCAACGTAACGAAATATATTCCCTACTGGCCACCATTCCTATTTTCTTTGAAAGTATATATGTTATATCCGTATTAGGATCAATTGACTAAAAAAAATTATAATAAACATAAATTTTTCTTCTTTTTTTTTTTTTTTTACCTGTATGATTCTGATTTCTTTAACATAAGGGTTCCAAATAGGTGGCTTATGTAAGTTGTCAAATACTGCCAATTTCACTGCTTCATCAGTAGAATCGAGAGTGGCGATTAGTTTATAAATTTTTGCCCTTTTCCGATTCTTTTGCTTGATATGATGTCACCGTCATCCGTCTTTTTTTCAAACATCCAATCATCTCCGTTGACCAACTTCCACGCTTCTTCAAGTGTCTGTGCAGTTCTCACTCCATAAACTTGAGACTGAAAAAAAATAAAGCATAATTTTTTAAAATTTAAAAATAAAAAATTGTTTGAAAAATTTTGAAATTGTTTAAAAACTATTGAAATTTTTTAAAAAACTATTGAAATTGTTGTTGCCAATTGGACGGCTCGAATCGACCAACAGAGTAAAAGTGGATTTGTCAACTATTTTTTTAAAGAACAAACCGAAATATGATTATAAAAAGGAGAAAAATAATCCATAATTAAAAATAGCACAAAAAAAAATTTTTTGTAAGATCGTTCGTTACTTTTTGGAATTGTTGAACAGCCTAAACTATTGAAATTGTTTAAAAACTATAGCAATTGTTTAAAAACTATTGAAATTGTTTAAAAACTATTGAAATTTTTTAAAAACTATTGAAATTGTTTAAAAACTATTGAAATTATTTAAAAACTACTGAAATTGTTTAAGAACTATTGCAATGGTTAGAAAACTATTGAAATTGTTTAAAAACTATTGAAATTGTTTAAAAACTATTGAAATTGTTTAAAAACTATAGCAATTGTTTAAAAACTATTGAAATTGTTGTTGCCAATTGGACGGCTCGAATCGACCAACAGAGTAAAAGTGGATTTGTCAACTATTTTTTTAAAGAACAAACCGAAATATGATTATAAAAAGGAGAAAAATAATCCATAATTAAAAATAGCACAAAAAAAAATTTTTTTGTAAGATCGTTCGTTACTTTTTGGAATTGTTGAACAGCCTAAACTATTGAAATTGTTTAAAAACTATAGCAATTGTTTAAAAACTATTGAAATTGTTTAAAAACTATTGAAATTTTTTAAAAACTATTGAAATTGTTTAAAAACTATTGAAATTATTTAAAAACTACTGAAATTGTTTAAGAACTATTGCAATGGTTAGAAAACTATTGAAATTGTTTAAAAACTATTGAAATTGTTTAAAAACTATTGAAATTGTTTAAAAACTATAGCAATTGTTTAAAAACTATTGAAATTGTTTAAAAACTATTGAAATTTTTTAAAAACTATTGAAATTTTTTAAAAACTTGAAATTGTTTAAAAACAATTGAAATTGTTTAAAAACTATTGAAATTGTTTAAAAACAATTGAAATTGTTAGAAAACTATTGAAATTGTTAGAAAACTATTGAAATTATTTAAAAACTATTGAAATTATTTAAAAACTACTGAAATTGTTTAAGAACTATTGCAATGGTTAGAAAACTATTGAAATTGTTTAAAAACTATTGAAATTGTTTAAAAACTATTGAAATTGTTTAAAAACTATAGCAATTGTTTAAAAACTATTGAAATTGTTTAAAAACTATTGAAATTTTTTAAAAACTTGAAATTGTTTAAAAACAATTGAAATTGTTTAAAAACTATTGAAATTATTTAAAAACAATTGAAATTGTTAGAAAACTATTGAAATTGTTAGAAAACTATTGAAATTGTTTAAAAACTATTGAAATTATTTAAAAACTACTGAAATTGTTTAAGAACTATTGCAATGGTTAGAAAACTATTGAAATTGTTTAAAAACTATTGAAATTGTTTAAAATCTATTGAAATTGTTTAAAAACTATTGCAATTGTTTAAAAACTATTGAAATTGTTTAAAAACTATTGAAATTTTTTAAAAACTTGAAATTGTTTAAAAACAATTGAAATTGTTAGAAAACTATTGAAATTGTTAGAAAACTATTGAATTTGTTTAAAAACTATTGAAATTATTTAAAAACTACTGAAATTGTTTAAGAACTATTGCAATGGTTAGAAAACTATTGAAATTGTTTAAAAACTATAGAAATTGTTGTTGCCATATGGACGGCTCTAATGGACTAGGAAAAGTCGATTGGAAAACTATTTTTTCATATATATATATAAAGAACAATCAAAAATATGATTACAAATAGGAGAAAAATAACCCATAATAAAAATAGCACCCAAAAAACAATATTTTTGTATGTTTGTTTGTTACATTTTAGAATTATTGAACAGCCTTAACTATTGTAATTGTTTAAAAACTACTGAATTTGTTTGAAAACTATTGAAATTGTATAAAAACTATAGAAATTGTTGTTGCCAAATGGACGGCTCAAATGGACTAACAGAGTAAAAGTGGATTTGAGAATTTTTTTTCTTTTTTCTCATAAGAACAATCCAAAATATGATTACAAATAGGAGAAAAATAACCCAAATTAAAAATAGCACCCAAAAAACAACATTTTTGTAAGTTTGTTCGTTACTTTTTGGAATTATTGAACAGCCTAAACTATTGAAATTGTTTGAAAACTATTGAAATTGTTTAAAAACTATTGAAATTGTTGTTGTCAAATGGATGGCAGGAATGGCGTGAAGCAAAATTGAAAGCACAACAATAATTACTAATTGTTTAAAAAGGCGGATTTTATGGACAAATGCTCTAACCGATAAACTTGACCTTTGAAAATTGCGAATTTTCATTAACTTAATTATTGTAAATACCTCCATCACTGCAATTTTTTAAACCTTCGCTAAGTGAAAAACTTCAGTTAGTAAAAACCACGATAACTGCGATAAAAACTACGCTCCCTTAAGAACTTATTGCATTTTCACTAAATTAGTGTGCAGTTTGAACCAAAACTTGAATAATTACCATGGCAAATAAATTTTTGAAACAATTTATGTGCTAATCGCCTGTGTCTTTTATGGCTGTTACTGACTAATGAGGAAGAAACTGGTTGTTTGTTGTAGAATGAATTATTCAAGTTGGAAAGGGTATCCGAATAAAAGATTTATGTATTAGGGTGGTCAAAATTGTAATGCCATAAAATCACATAAACATGAACTTCTGAAATCTTTCACTCACACTGTAGGCTACTTCCCTCGCAGGGCAAAATTAATTATTTTTTAATAGGGAAAAGCTCTTTAAGGGGATATGAGGGTTTTAAGTTGGTTGCTTTGTACATTTTTCGTTGTGAGCAACGGTTTTCGGTTTTTCCCTTCTATCTTGGAAACCGCCGCTCAAAACGAAAAAATGTCTTAAGTAAAAGTTGTAGCTACGGAAATTTACTACATAAAATATCTTACTGGTTTTTTCCGTCAGCGCAATATTTTAGGAGATATGAAGGTTTTAAGTTTTCAGACAGGCTCTGTAGGATTATTTGTTTTAACCTCATAACTCCTTAAATATTGCTCTTACGCAAATAATGAATAAAGAATTTTTAGTAGGAAATCTTTGTACCTACAACTTTTACTTAGGACATTTTTTCGTTTTGAGCGACGGTTTCCGAGATAGAAGGGAAAAACCGAAAACCGTTGCTCACAACGAAAAATTTGCAAAGCAACTCACTTAAGAACCCTCATATCTCCTTAAGTATTGCTCTGACAAAAAAACCAATGAGGTCTTTTTTGTAGTAAATATCAGTAGCTACAACTTTACTTAAGACATTTTTCGTTTTGAGCGACGGTTTCCGAGATAGAAGGGAAAAACCGAAAACCGTTGTTAACAACGAAAAATTTGCAAAGCAACCAACTTAAATACTTCCATATCTCCTAAAGTATTGCTCTAACGGAAAAAACTAATAAGATATTTTCTGTAGTATATTTTAGTACCTACAACTTTTACTTAAGACATTTTTTCGTTTTGTGGACGGTTTCCGAGATAAAAGGGAAAAACCGAAAACCGTTGTTAACAACGAAAAATTTGCAAAGCAACTCACTTAAAAACCATCATACCTCCTTATAATCAGATAAAAAGGGGAAATTAAGGAATAGACCATATTATTGGCATGCCTGATTATTTTTTGCATTATATCTTTAACGACAGTCTATGAAAATATATTTTGCTTTTATTTTTACTTACTGTAGTTTGAGGGATATCCGATCTGCTTGGAAGAGCCTTTATTGAATCATCATCCGAAGACGCTAAAAATATAATTAAAAAAACAATTTTAAAAAACGATAAAATTACAGCTCGAATTTTCATAAGGAGAATAAAAATTGACAGAAGCTGAAATCGCATCTTGATTTTGCTGCGAGTGTAAAAACTGATTAATCAAAGGCGCCCTTTCATCCGACGACAAAGCTGCGAAAAAAAATTAAATATTTAAAAAAAAATAAAAATAAAAACTCACCATTCATAAAATCATAAGCGAGCCTTTCCTGCGGTATAACTTTGATATCCATAAGCCAAACTTCGGCCCAAACAATCAAAAATGTCGATAAAATCAAAATAACTTGTAAAAATTGTGTCGTACTATCTCCCCACTGCAAAATTTAATTAAAAAATAATTTTTAAAAATTTTAACTTACATCAAACACATACACTTTTACACCTAAAAGAACAATTGAAAGGGCAGTCGTAGTCTAAAATTTAAATAATTAATAATAATTAATTAATAAAGAAATACTTACAGCAACGACAAACCAATGAGATATTTCCAGTAAGGCATAGAAAAGGAGCAACGTTACAAATCTAGTTATTGCACTAAACTGAAGAAAATATTAAAAAACAAATATAAAAATATTTTAAGGCATGCCTGAATATCAAACAAAGATGTTTTAATATCATAATGAAGAATTTGCTGATGATAAACAACATTCCAGCTGAAATCCTTGGAAAACTAGAAATAAACTTAATTTTTTGAACAATTTATTAGGATAAACTTACGACTAAAATTTGAAGCCAGAGAAGCGAAGTTAAAAGAAGATCGAAGGTAACGAAAAGACAGAAGAATCGCCTAATTGGGGATATCCGTCCATAGACTCGTATGCCGCGGTGAAGAGCCGCTGGCGTTATGCCAGGATCTGAAAATCATAATTTTTTAACGTCAAACTTAATTATTTTACCTTCCACCAAAAAAGCTGTTATTTTATAACTCATTTTTGAGACACATTTTTTGAAAACACCTACAAAAATATGTAGATGGATTTTAGGTCTGTTATCTCAAATTAATTATCTATACTGATATGAATCATGCTTTATTATACAACGATTTTTTTATTGTTATTACAAGGTTTTTGGACGTCCAAACCTTGTTAAAACACGCACTCAGGAAATAGGATGCACCACAAAATTTGTTACCCAATAAAAAAAAAGGTCCAAAATTGGCCAACCAATCAAAGAATTTACTTTTTAACTTCTATAAAGGGAAGTTATTGTACAACCATCTATGGCAGTGTTTCTCAACCTTTTGGAAGCCAGCGCCCCCCTAAGAGGAGGAAAATACTTACCGCCCCTGGTAGGCTGGCCCCCGTACCAGGGGCGGTATTTTCCTCCTCTTAGGGGGGCGCTGGCTTCAAAAAGGTTGAGAAACACTGCCCTACTTGACGGGTCAGTTACATTTTTTAACGGGCGGTGAAGTTTTTGCCCTTTACTTAACAGGCCGGTTAAGTTTTTGCCCTTTACTTAACGGGCCGGTTAAATTTTTGCCCTTTACTTAACGGGCCGATTAAATTTTTGCCCTTTACTTAGCGGGCGGTTAAGTTTTTGCCCTTTACTTACTGGGCCGGTTAAATTTTTGCCCTTTACTTAACAGGCCGGTTAAGTTTTTGCCCTTTACTTAACGGGCCGGTTAAATTTTTGCCCTTTACTTAACGGGCCGGTTAAATTTTTGCCCTCTACTTAGCGGGCGGTAAAGTTTTTGCCCTTTACTTACTGGGCCGGTTAAATTTTTGCCCTTTACTTAACGGGCCGGTTAAGTTTTTGCCCTTTACTTAACGGGCCAGTTAAATTTTTTAACGGGCGGTTAAGTTTTTGCCTTTTACTTAACGGGCCGGTTAAATTTTTTAACGGGCGGTTAAGTTTTTGCCCTCTACTTAACGGGCCGGTAAAATTTTTTAACAGGACGGTTAAGTTTTTGCTCTTTACTGAAGGGCCGGTTAAATTTTTTGCTCTTTACTTAACGGGCCGGTTAAATTTTTTTAACGGGCGCTTAAGTTTTTGCCTTTTACTTAACTGGCTGGTTACATTTTTAACAGGGCGGTTAAGTTTTTGCCCTTTACTGAAGGGCCGGTTAAATTTTTTGCTCTTTACTTATCGGGCCGGTTAAATTTTTTTAACGGGCGGTTAAGTTTTTGCCCTTTACTTAACGGGCCGGTAAAATTTTTTAACAGGACGGTTAAGTTTTTGCTCTTTACTGAAGGGCCGGTTAAATTTTTTGCTCTTTACTTAACGGGCCGGTTAAATTTTTTTAACGGGCGGTTAAGTTTTTGCCCTTTACTTAACTGGCAATAAAAATTAAATAAAAAAAAGGACTCAACCTAACGCCTCCATGGCTGGCCACTTAGCCATTTACCCTCTATCACCCAAATTTTGCATAACGCCCCACAGTAACTTCTCTTCTGGGGGTACCGCCCCCCATTGTGAATCACTGCTCTATGGTCTTCGGGAAAGGGTCATACACCATAGGAAGAACATTTTCTGTGGTGCCGGACGTATGGCAAGGTCATCGCCATTTTTTCTGCAGCACTTTACAGCTGCAATTTTCATCCGATTCTCACCAAATTTTCACAAATTTTTCCTTACCAATATACCTTGCAAATTTCGAGATGTTTTTATGAAATTTTCAAAAATGGTGGAGATCTAGCGTACTGTTTTGATTATGCGCTACAGCTGTCCAATCTTCACCACTCGCATTAAATTTAATTCTATGAAGAAAATAAAAGTAGGGAGAAATTTTGGCTGTTTGAGCCCGCCTGGATGGGCGAAGACTTTTATTTTTTTCTACCTTAAGATATGCTAATACTTACATAAATAAGGTGAAGTTGGAAAATAAGTTGGTAACATATTCGCAGTTGAGATGGTCGAAATGGTCCCCGTTTCCATAGTATATCTTTCTTTTTTCTATTTATCACAAAGGCTCATAACGGAGATTAAATAAAAGACAACAATGAAATCAGATAAAAGTCCATGGAAGTGCCCAGAAAGGGCATAAAAATTGAAAGATGTCAAATTGATAAAACCAGAAGGAAACCTTTCTCTTTGTTTACTCATTCTTATGTTTTTTTTTTAAATGCCCCCTCTCTATCTGAACTCTTTCTCCCGACTTGCACGCCGTATTTTCGTCCTATAACTTATAAGTTCTTTTTTTAATTTTTTTACTTATCGACGGCCAGCTGTGAAATGTCAAATTCTTAAAGCAATAAATAATGTGAAACGTTTCTAATTAGCAGTCAGGTTTGGTTTTTATTTCATTTTCTTTTTATATCTGTTGGATTTAGGATGTCGCCGCGTAAACCTGTGAGGAGTCTGTACGACTACGCCATAGAAATAGTTTTGAAGAGTATTTATGGCATATTGAAAAGAAGGGATAAAGATCTGGATACTTTGAGGAAGCATTTGATCAATCTTCTTCATGGTGGCATTCGAGAACATTTGATCGACAGAGCTGTCGCTGATCACAGGTATTCTGACTTGTCATCTTTGTAGTAGACAAAATTGGAAAAACTGGGATATGAGATGACAACTTTAACTTGGGATGTCTATGATGTCATATCATTGAGCTGCTGAATCTTTGATACAGCAGCTGCAATGATGATCACCTAGATTTCCGAATCTTGGCTGCTCAATAGAGGAATATGTTTTGGGTGTTCCCTTCCGATATATTGGTTCATCCGATCTTTTCCTTTGATATTTGCAATATTTGTACCGATATATCCCTTCCGATATATTGGTTCATCCGATATTTCCCTGCCGATATTCTTCCAATATTTTCCGATATATCGGTTCATCCGATATTTCCCTACCGATATTCTTCCGATATTTTCCTTTGATATTGGTGATATTTCCCTTCCAATATTTCGGTTCATCCGATATTTCCCTACCGATATATCGGTTCATCCAATATTTTCCTTCCGATATGTCGGTCCATCCAATATTTTCCTTCCTATATATCGGTCCATCCGATATTTTCCTTCCGATATATCGGTCCATCCGATATTTTCCTTCCGACATATCGGTTCATCCGATATTTTCCTTCCGACATATCGGTTCATCCGATATTTTCCTTCCGATATGTCGGTCCATCCGATATTTTCCTCCGATATGTCGGTCCATCCGATATTTTCCTTCCGATATGTCGGTCCATCCGATATTTTCCTTCCGATATGTCGGTCCATCCGATATTTTCCTTCCGATATGTCGGTCCATCCGATATTTTCCTTCCGACATATCGGCTCATCCGATATTTCCCTACCGATATTCTTTCGATATTTTCCGATATATCGGTTCATCCGATATTTTCCTTTGATATTTGTGATATTTTCCTTTGATATTTGTGATATTTCCCTTCCAATATTTCGGTTCATCCGATATTTCCCTTCCAATATTTCGGTTCATCCGATATTTCCCTACCGATATATCGGTTCATCCAATATTTTCCTTCCGATATGTCGGTCCATCCGATATTTTCCTTCCGATATATCGGTCCATCCGATATTTTCCTTCCGACATATCGGTTCATCCGATATTTTCCTTCCGACATATCGGCTCATCCGATATTTTCCTTCCGACATATCGGGTCATCCGATATTTTCCGTCCGACATATCGGTTCATCCGATATTTTCCTTCCTATATGTCGGTACATCCGATATTTTCCTTCCTATATGTCGGTACATCCAATATTTTCCTCCGATATATATCGGTTCATCCGATATTTTCCTTCCGACATATAGGTTCATCCGATATTTTCCTTCCGATATATCGGCTCATCCGATATTCTCCTTCCGATATATCGGCTCATCCGATATTTTCCTTCCGATATATCGGCTCATCCAATATTCTCCTTCCGATATATAGGTTCATCCGATATTTTCCTTCCGACATATCGGCTCATCCGATATTTTCCTTCCTATATGTCGGTACATCCGATATTTTTCCTTCCTATATATCGGTACATCCAATATTTTCCTTCCGATATATAGGTTCATCCGATATTCTCCTTCCGATATATCGGCTCATCCGATATTCTCCTTCCGATATATCGGCTCATCCGATATTTTCCTTCCGATATATCGGCTCATCCAATATTCTCCTTCCGATATATAGGTTCATCCGATATTTTCCTTCCGACATATCGGCTCATCCGATATTTTCCGTCCGACATATCGGTTCATCCGATATTTTCCTTCCTATATGTCGGTACATCCGATATTTTCCTTCCTATATATCGGTACATCCAATATTTTCCTTCCGATATATAGGTTCATCCGATATTCTCCCTCCGATATATCGGCTCATCCGATATTCTCCTTCCGATATATAGGTTCATCCGATATTCTCCTTCCGATATGTCGGCTCATCCGATATTCTCCTTCCGATATATCGGCTCATCCGATATTCTCCTTCCGATATATAGGTTCATCCGATATTCTCCTTCCGATATATCGGCTCATCCGATATTCTCCTTCCGATATATAGGTTCATGCGATATTTTCCTTCCGATATGTCGGCTCATCCGATATTTTCCGATATGATATTTTTGAAAGTTATCGTATTGGATAAAATATCGGAAGGAAGGCCATATCGAATCAACCCTACCCCAGGACTATATTCATTTAGTTGATTTTTATCTTCTTAATTTTAGCTCGGATGTGTATGATGTCATGGACATTATTGAGTTGCTGGCGGACTCTTCGATACAGCAGCTGCAGTTAATGACGATATACCACAGCCACAATTTTCAAAATGGAGAACTTTTTTCTCGTTTGGACAACTCGAATATTATCGGATTGAAAAAATTGAACCTTAAAGTTTTGGTTCCACAATCCAACCCTCATCAAAATTCTTCTCGCATTGAACTTTTGCCGGAAGGGCTTCATAACGTCCTTAGACGTGGATTAGCAGCTAATTTGCGCGTTCTTACACTACATAATGCTGCTGATAACCAATCGTTAAGTATTTTGGGAAAATATGCAGAACATCTTACTCATTTGGATATAACTTCTTCGTGGTTAGTGGACGACACAGGCATCTGCGATCTCTTACTAAAGGTACTTCAGTATTTTTTTTCACTCACTAATTTTTTTTAGGATGCGTCGGACTTTATAAATTCAAATTGGACTGGTTTGGAAAATGGGGAAACGGATGCGATAAAGGCTTTGTCGCTTTTTCCAGAAAGCTCGCAGAATAACATTTGCAAAAGTTTGCTCGAAGTCAAAATTCAAGATACGAACACTTCTTCTATTAGTGTCCTCATTCTTTTATTGTTTGCCAAATCTTTAAAAAGCTTCGGAGGATTTTTATATTCGAGGAATATCGGCGATGCTATTTTGAACGCACAGTCTAGGGATAATGCGCCTGAATCTTTGGAATTGACCGAACTTTGGGATACGCAGCTTCCGATCGACAAGCAGACAAAACTCGCCAAATATTTGCCAAAATTGAGCATTTTATATACTAGGGCGACATGTTTGCCTCGAACTGCTTCAGTTTTGCCACCTTTGAAATGTCTCATGGCAGATTTCGATTTTCTTCATTATGGACCACAGCTTTATTCATTTTTGGAATTCAACGGATCCTCTTTAACCCGTTTGGTCATCATCGATCAGGTTTATAGAAAAATTGAGCCAAAAATGATCTTTGTTTTTAGTCGTACAGCCTTGATCTCAATACGATTGCCTTCCATTGCCCTCTTTTGGAAGAAATCGTCGCCAAAGTGTCTGTCGACAGCAGCTGCGTTAATTCACATCCGATGATACATTTAAAAAATGCGATCGTCAGGATTTCTTCGGGAAGCACATTTTTATGGATCTTAAGACAGGCAGACAGCATCTTCCGCTTGGAGGTTTTTCTTTTAAAACAGAAATTATTCACATTCAAAATTTTAGGTTCTTTTGGAACGAGAGCCTGAGTGGAACTCGAAAAATGAGCTGGCTTATTTTGAAGATGAGACGATACAGCAGATGATTATTGAAAATTCAAAATCATTACAGTCCATCGCATTTTTGATAATCCACATGACGCAGCCAAAAACTCATTTTAACATCGACCCTTGTACAAATGTACTTTTGAGTTTTTTCTTTTTATAAATATTAAATTTGTTATTTTTTAGCTGACGATCGAGGCGGCATATGCTCTTTGCAATGCATGCCCTTCGCTCACCGTTCTTGGCGACCTTCACACTTGGCACCACGTTAAAAACGAAGAACTTCTCGAATTCGTCGAATACATCAAAAGGAACAACTTAGACGTCAAAATTCGCTACCGCGATACATTTCTCGGAAAATAAAGACTTTCTATTATAACGCCATTATGTGCCTGGCAAAAAGACTTGAAAATTGTACCAAAATTTTTTTTTCTTTCATTAATAATAATCTTTTAATTTTATACAAAAAAAATTGAATTCCACACAGTTGGGATATTTTTGTAAGTTTTAGAATGTTAGCTATGTTTTAAATTGCTATCTGCTTTTGTTTGGCAAGTGTTGGTTACCTTATTCTTTTGTAATAAATACAAAATGTTAAATATTTAAACATTTTTTTATATTGTTATTTGTTTAAGGCTAATTTATGTGGTAATCAAAAACACTTATGTCAATTAAAGTTCTTTTTTTTTACTTCCTTAAAGTTATTGTTTTACCCTCTCTGACGGGTTTTCGGGGACCCCCACTCATATCATTTCTTCCGAGCTAATCGCCGTTTTTCGCCGCCTTGTAGCTCGGATGGCTTACATGTGAAATTGGAAGAAAATTTGATGATGAGAAATATCATTCTGCCTTCTGCGTAGAATTGGGGCCAGCAAAAGAACAGCATACCATTGGCCTGAAAAATAACAGCATACCATTGGCATTTGGCCTGCAAAAGAACAGCATACCATTGGCCTGCAAAAGAACGGCATACCGTTGGCCAGCAAAAGAACGGCATACCGTTGGCCTGCAAAAAAAAAAAAAAAAAAAAAAAAGGCATACCTTTGGCCTGCAAAAGAACGACATACCGTTGGTCTGCAAAAGAACAGCATACCATTGGCCTGCAAAATAACAGCATACCGTTGGCCTGCAAAAGAACGGCATAACATTGGCCAGCAAAAGAACGATGTACCATTTGCCTGCAAAAGAACGGCATAACATTGGCCTGCAAAAGAACGGCGTACCGTTGGCCTGCAAAAGAACGGCGTACCGTTGGCCTGCAAAAGAACGAGGTACCATTTGCCTGCAAAAGAACGGCATAACATTGGCCTGCAAAAGAACTGCATAACATTGGCCAGCAAAAGAACGATGTACCATTTGCCTGCAAAAGAACAGCATACCATTGGCCTGCAAAAGAACAGCATACCATTGGCCTGCAAAAGAACAGCATACCATTGGCCTGCAAAAGAACGGCATACCGTTGGCCTGCAAAAAAAAAAAAAAAAAAAAAGGCATACCTTTGGCCTGCAAAAGAACGACGTACCGTTGGTCTGCAAAAGAACAGCATACCATTGGCCTGCAAAATAACAGCATACCGTTGGCCTGCAAAAGAACGGCGTACCGTTGGCCAGCAAAAGAACGATGTACCATTTGCCTGCAAAAGAACGGCATAACATTGGCCTGCAAAAGAACGGCGTACCGTTGGCCTGCAAAAGAACGATGTACCATTTGCTGCAAAAGAACGGCATAACATTGGCCTGCAAAAGAACGGCATAACATTGGCCTGCAAAAGAACAGCATACCTTTGGCCTATCACTAGTACAATGTAAAGGGAATCAAAATAACATGAGACAAAAAGAAAGTTTGTTCTTTTTAATAAGAAAGAAGAAATTCAAAACAAATAATTACAAAGGCAGAATAATTGTAATACATTTCGTTCCTTTTTTTACTTAAACTTAAAAGAGTTATTGTCGATGAGGTTTAGTATCATGCTGGTAATTAATTGTTTGCAATCATAAAGAATTTGACTTGGCTTCTTCAGGGATTTGTTCAAATAAACGGCTATACGGAGTACAGATTCGAAATCCGATTGGTGGACTTTGGCGCCTTTTTTTTTTTCTATTTCATAGTTATAGATCTCGAATTCCATAAGTTGTTCATTAAACAGTTCAGTGCTAACTCTAGAACCAAAGAAACAAAAATATCAATGAAGAAGTTGATACGTAAACAATGATGATAAACTACTGCTGAACTATGTTATGGACCCAGCACATTTTAGTCCTTTTTCTAACAGTGCGACTGCTCGCTCAATCTAGAGCAGCATATTTACAGCCATGCGAATGATTTTAAAAATACCTTTGGTTTAAGAGACCCGGGTAAGGCATTAGATGAACAGGCGGCCAATTTCTTTCACAAGCGTAGCAGCAACACTTGAAGCCCCTCAATCGGAATATTTTTTCACGTTCTTCACTGCTCATATAGCAGTTTGGCCCATAAGAAATTGAAATCTGAAAAATATAGATGATTCACGGTTTGACAGACTGAAAGGAATACCTGTTGCCCTTTTAGGATCTTCTCAATTGCAACAAGGATAAATGTTTCTTTTTCAATGGACGTCGCTAAGCAATTTGGATCGCATGAATGCCCAAGCAAGCTCATAAATGGAAGAATTGCGCCGCCGAAGTTATTGTCCCCTCCAAGGTTGAACTGGTTGCTCGCGGCCTGGCATATTATAATTGTTAACATTCGTCCAACTTGTAAATACATATCAGTTTTATTTTCGACGTAATTAAAAAAATCTGTAGTTTTTAACGCTGAAACGATTATGCACGCATACAAAACAATGATGGCAGCATCTTCAGAATGAAGGAGACTCTCGTTGAAATGCAAATTGACCATTGCAGTTTTGTTGGCAGAATATTTTTCATTTTTAAAACCAGAAAATGGATAATTCGATTCACGATATTTTTCTTCATTGTCAAAAAACTTCTGGAGTTTACGTCCCTGTTTCGTCATTTTCAACAAGACTTTTAAAGCGTTACCCACATTAAGCTTGATAATCGTTGGAATAATGTCACACTCAATCATATGATCAGTGTCCCACGATTTACTACGACAATTTTCATTACAATAAAATACCTGAAAGTATAACAAAATACATGATCACCAAAGTCGGGCTTTAACTCAACATTAACCCTTTTGAGACCGCGTCTGACGCCGGATTCTCTGCGCTACTGGCGCAGCACTTTTCGCCTCGCTTTGCCCCTCACTTCTCCACGACCGCTCCCAGCGCCAGCAAAGCATTTTAAAGTTTTCTGTTAAGGGCGAACTCGACAGAAAAGTCACTCTCTGGAATTTTCGTGGCGAGATTTTAGAATCATCATAGAATCATAGAGAAAAGGGTTTTTTAAAAATCACCAAATCTCGAAAAGAAAAAAAAAATTAAATAAAAAAGGTTGAGAGTAGAGCTTTGCCGCATATCAGTTTTTACGTATTTTAAAGGGGAAAAAAGGGGAAACTCAATATAAAAATTACATGGGTGTATTCTTCAAAAGGTCTAGAATCTGAAAATCAAAAAAAAAAAATTTGTCCGATGTCGAGTTCGCCCTTCGTCTCATTTCTTCCCCAACAGATTGCCAGTTTTTGCAAGTCGCTAGCGTCACGGGAAGCGAAGGTATTAAATTTTTTAGAGAGGCTTCCCGCTGGCGCCGGGCAACTAAAGTCGCCTGTGGTCTCCAAACGAAAAGCGCGAATGGCAACTATAGTCGCCTGCAGTCTCGAAAGGGTTAAAAAAATTATCATGAGCACAACATACCTGGGTACAACGTGAGCAAGGAATCATTGAATACTCCTTTTTTTGCAATGGTAGCAAAAGTTCAACAAATGATCTTCATCAAGAGCTGCAGCATATGCATCTTCAATCGCAAGAACATCTCCTACAAAAAGATTATTTAAAAGGGGTACAAAAATGTTAAATCACACCAACCTATCTCGATGTTCTTCGTGGCGACTACAAATCGACCTACAGATGGAGAGAAGTCGATTTTGACTGCATCGGATGAACAGTAAATTATCTTAGAAGGAGAATCAGACAATTTTTTCTCTGTTTCATCATCTTTTTTGGAAACATCTTTTTCATTCTTAATTTTTGCAATTTCACGTTCTATAAGACATTTTAGCTCCGATTTCTTAGCATCTGTCACATTTAAAAAAACCAAAGATTCAAGTGCTTCCTACAAAAATAAAAAATTAATTTTCAATGATTTTTTAAGACTAAAAGTGATGAAAAAATAGGTTACGATAAAGAGGTTAGGAAAAAAAATTTACGATGGATAATTACTTTGTAAGAAGAAATCGCATGAGTGTAATTTTGGAGCTCAGCAAAGCATTTGGATTTCTGTGCAATATTTTGAATTTCAAGCTTTCTGGATAATTCCCCTGAAGAGCTCTCTCGATATCTACGATGGCGTCCTCGAATCTGCCAGATTCGAAGTTTATGGCCGACCTGTTGGCGTAAGCCATGCAGCACTCGAATTTGGGAGAGTCTAAAACGCATACGGGTTTCACATACCACATACCACATACAGAAATAGGGGGGATAGGAAGGGGGTGGGGAGGGGTTAGTAGGGAGGAATCTCCCCCGTCTTCGCCTTGTCCGCGTGATTATTCGCCGGCCTTATTAACCAGAAATAAAGAGGGGAAGGTAGGGAGAAATTTCAAGCGTTTACCGTTGGTCTGCGTGTATATCCCGCCGGTTTACTTTCATTTCTGCTGGCTCGAGATTCACAGACGACAGACAGAAACTCGTATGCAGACTAGAGTAGGGAGGAGTTTCGAGCGTCTACCGCACGTATGCGTTACATCCCCCCGGCCTTCTCATCATTTTTACTCCCTCGAAATTCACAGACCACAGACTAGAGTAGGGAGGAGTTTCGAGCGTCTACCGCACGTATGCGTTACATCCCCCCGGCCTTCTCATCATTTTTACTCCCTCGAAATTCACAGACCACATACCAAAAGGAGAAACTCGTCTGCAGACTAGAGTAGGGAGGAATTTCGAGCGTCTACCGCACGTATGCGTTACATCCCCGCGGCCTTCTCCTCATTTTTACTCCCTCGAGATTCACAGACCAAAAAGAAACTCGTCTGCGTTTTAGACTAGACTATATAATTATATTATATATTTTTTTGACATAAAATAAAAAATATAATTATAAATCTTTTCATTTCGGGAAAATAATTTTTAAATAAAGAAAAATTAATTACCCCTGATACAAAAGGTACCCAATAAATAGTTCTTATAAATATTTATTATATATTCCTTCACAGTACTTTAAAATTTAAAAGATATTTCTATAAAATATACTAAAAATGAAATTATTTAGAGTAGGGAGGAATTTCGAGCGTCTAGCGCACGTCTGCGTTACATCCCCCCGGCCTTCTCATCATTTTTACTCCCTCGAGATTCACAGACCACAGACCAAAAGGAAAAACTCGTCTGCAGACTAGAGTAGGGAGGAATTTCGAACGTCTACCGCACGTCTGTGTTACATCCCCCCGGCCTTCTCATCATTTTTACTCCCTCGAAATTCACAGACCACAGACTAGAGTAGGGAGGAGTTTCGAGCGTCTACCGCACGTATGCGTTACATCCCCCCGGCCTTCTCATCATTTTTACTCCCTCGAAATTCACAGACCACATACCAAAAGGAGAAACTCGTCTGCAGACTAGAGTAGGGAGGAATTTCGAGCGTCTACCGCACGTATGCGTTACATCCCCGCGGCCTTCTCCTCATTTTTACTCCCTCGAGATTCACAGACCAAAAAGAAAACTCGTCTGCGTTTTAGACTAGACTATATAATTATATTATATATTTTTTTGACATAAAATAAAAAATATAATTATAAATCTTTTCATTTCGGGAAAATAATTTTTAAATAAAGAAAAATTAATTACCCCTGATACAAAAGGTACCCAATAAAATAGTTCTTATAAATATTTATTATATATTCCTTCACAGTACTTTAAAATTTAAAAGATATTTCTATAAATATACTAAAAATGAAATTATTTAGAGTAGGGAGGAATTTCGAGCGTCTAGCGCACGTCTGCGTTACATCCCCCGGCCTTCTCATCATTTTTACTCCCTCGAGATTCACAGACCACAGACCAAAAGGAAAAACTCGTCTGCAGACTAGAGTAGGGAGGAATTTCGAACGTCTACCGCACGTCTGTGTTACATCCCCGGGCCTTCTCATCATTTTTACTCCCTCGAGATTCACAGACCACAGACGGGACGAATTTCGAGCGAATTTTGCAGCGCAATTATTTCTTTTAACAACAATTTATTAGGTTGTTAGCACATATTCATTGCTAACAATTAAATTATTCATATTTATGAATGAACGCTGCAATTTTGTTCCTTGGCACTATGTTGGGGACTTTAGTCACTTTTAACGTCCCTAAGCTAGCGCAAAGGAACCAAAGACAATCATCAAATAATTTTTTTTTTTGTTATTTCCGTTTACCTTCTAAAGTTTATTTTTCGGTCCTTATTGGAGGGATAAAAGGGGATATTATGTTACAGATACCTAGTAATACCGTTTTCATAATTTATTTTTTACACATTTTAATTAAAGTACATATTTTAATTTAAGTACATATTTTTATTGCCACCCTTAACATAAAAATATAACATGAAATAAGGAAGCTCTTTTGCGACAGCTTCTCGAGCTTACCGTAATCGTGTCGAACTGGTGATAGTTAGTTTGATCTTATTTATTTCCACTCTTATAAATGGGGATTATATTTCGATTTTTTACTTCATTTACTATTTACCAACCAGTTTTAATGGGGTTAGATGAGTTTTGTACTTTTTTGCAGTAATACTCTTTTTTTTTGCATAGTTAGGTAGATTTCTTTCTCAATCTAACTATTGCAATGGGTGCAGTGTTCTTATATTTGTTTATTAGTTCATTTTTTCCTTTTTAAAACTTGGTATTTTCACAATGGTTTATTTAAGTCGGTGTAAAGTTTTATTAAATTTCTCATATCCTTTAAATCATTTGTGAACCCCCCCCCCCCCCCCCCCTTTGAGCTTTGTGAGAAAACAATTTTTGGTAATGCCATGTCTAGGTGGCACTTGATAATCATTTTATCCCATCTGTCATCAATATCTAAAGTAAAGTTGTCAACAAAACCCCAATCCTCCAAGGATATTTTTGCTTGTTTCAAATTTTGTAAACCTTTTTTTTGTTGTAATCGGTCTAATTAGCTTTTTTGTGGTGGTACCTTTATTAACTTCACTTTTATTAACTTTTCTCGGATTTATTTGAAATTTGACATCCTAAGGATGTAACAGCTCAAAAAATAGTATTCTAAACCCACTGTCTCGAGTAATATGGACGTCCCAATGAAATTAGGGAAGAATTAATGACTATGTAAGAAATAATGTTAGAAATAAACATACTTTTATGTTGAGGATGGTAGCACCTTCTTTAATCAAAATATGTACTATTTCAGTCATCAAAAAATAAATTATGAAAATGGTATTACACGGTATCTGCAGCTTATTCTTCCCTAGTATCCCTACAATAAGGACCAAAAAATAAAACCGAACAAGGAAAACGGAAATAACAAAAAAATTTTATTTGATGTTTGTCATGTGTATTTACATAAAAGAAACGAAAGTCCCCAATATAGCGCAAAGCAAAAACTTAATAATTGCAGTGTTCATTCATATATAAGAATTAAAGACCTTTTTGACATAATTTAATTTTATGTATTTAACAAGAAACCAAAATTTATGATATTACAAGCCGAAACATATTTTTTGTATGAGGAAGAATTAAAACAGATGTTTTCATTCTTACATCCCCCCGCTTTGGAGACAATTATTTCGAAGGAATAATTGAATAAAAAAACTTCTTAACTTCTTTCTTCTTTCTTCAATAATTTTTTCTTAAATAAATCATAACATATTTTCATTAAGTTTCATCAATTTTCCTTAGTTCTATTCCAATGTGTTGATAGGATGTCTTCAGTCTTGATCGTAGATATAATAAAATAATGATGATAATAATAATCCCTATCTCCAAGCAAATCTTCTTGTAAGATAGTATACTTCAGCCATATAAGACGATATAATTAAAATGACCATATTAGGCCCAATACAGTAATAATAATATCAATTAAGTAATGAATAATAATAATCGATCTTGACCATCCCTCACCAATGGATTTGTCTCGAAATCTTGAGCAGGGAATTTTCCTAGTTGAATTTTGATTTTCATTCTTGAATTTTGATTTTGATTCTTGAATTTTCATTTTGATTCTTGAATTTTGATTTTCATTCTTGAATTTTCATTTTGATTCTTGAATTTTGATTTTGATTCTTGAATTTTCATTGTCAATTTCAATTTCAATTTGTGTTGTTTCCAGAGAATTTTTTTTGTGATATTTTGTTCCGACTTACAATGAAAAGATCTTTAAATTTTGGTTTTATAAGAATTAAAGACCTTTTTGACATAATTTAATTTCATGTATTTAACAAGAAACCAAAATTTATGATATTACAAGCCGAAACATTTTGTGTATGAGGAAGAATTACATATATATGAAAAATTTTATTGTTATCAATGAATGTGTGCTTTCAACCTAATAAATTGTTGTTAAAAGTAATAATTGTGCTGCAAAATTCGCTCAAAATTCCTCCCTACTCCAGTCTAAAACGCAGACGAGTTTCTCCTTTTGGCCGGTGAATCTACAGAAATTTTATAGTTTTACCTTTTAAACATAAATTTAATTTGGAACCTTTCCGACTAATCTAAAAAAAAAAAAAATTGCTCGTCATTCCACTGCATAAAATGGTAATAAGTCCGTTATGACAAATTATAGACCAATTTCTTTATGTTTAACTTTATCAAAAATTTTTCAAAAAATGTATCAAATCTAGGCTTGTTTCATTCTTCGTAAAATGTAACATTTTTTTCAGAAAGGCAATATGGGTGCGGATCTGGGAAATTGACTTAGAATGCTATGTATGGCGTAACAAAATATATAATGCAAAATATCGATAAGGGTGAACATGATATGGATGTTTCTTGATTTACACAGGCTTTTGATTCAATTTGTCATCAACTATTGTTAAAAAAAAAATTAGAAAACTATGGCGTTGGGGGGAATGGGCTGGACCTAATTGCATCGTACATTTCAAAAAGAACTCAAAGGGTCAGAACAAATGATTTAATTATTAATGATATAACTTTATGCTCAAGTATTCCCCAAGGTTTGGTACTTGGGCCCATCCTTTTTATATTATATTACAATAATGTATGTAATTCTAATATCTTTAATGGAGAGATGTTTTGTTTTGCGGATGACACAGTTATAATATATAAAAAAAGAATTGGGAAAATTTATTGCAGGTTGTACGAAGAGATCTCACTTTAATTAAATAACTTTGGATTCAAATTATCTACAACTTAACAAGTCAAAAATGATACCTATTGATTCATTTTAGGTTTGAAAATGATTCATTATGTTTCATCATTTTTACTCCCTTAATCTTAATTATAGTGGTTTTGTACCACTTGAGCTCTTTGGATGTCTGGTACATATATGTATTCATGTGTTCCACACCATATCCCAATTCCATAATTTAATATTGATTGAACTACTTAGTGAAAAATGTACACCCCCCCCCCCCCCATATGCTCCTAAGCTTATACAATTTTTGCTAAAGTAATCTAACTTTTTTACCAATACTATTTACAAATAAATCAAAACATAAAAGGTTAAAAAACAAAAAAGTTAACTTTTTTTGAAAAATAAAATAAAATTTAATAATAAAATCTTAACATATATTCTGAAATCTAAAAAAATATGTTTAAAGATGTGAATACCAAAAATGAAAATGAAAATAAAACATTATTATAATTATTATTATCTCGAGCCAGCAGAAATGAAAGTAAGCCGCGGGGATATACACGCAGACCAACGGTAGACCCTTGAAATTCCTCCCTACTCTAGTCTAAAACGGTTGTAGTCTACAACCAAGGAAATCGCGAAATAACAAAAAAGAAATTTCGCCTCGCAAATTGGTGCTCGAACAATCAGGCAGAGATACTGGCCATCCTGGAAGCTTTAAAATGGATAAAAGATACCCCTCCCACTGCCAAAAAATCAGCAGTCATATGGACCGATAGTCAGGTTTCGGTCAAAAGCCTTAAAAACGTATCGATCAAACTTGAGACTATGGAAGACGCTCGACGACACTTATGGACGCTGAAAACACAGGGGTGGAAAATTGCAATTGAATGGATAAAAGCACATCAAGGAAACGAAGGAAACGAAAGGGCGGATGAACTGGCGAAGGAGGCGGCAAAAGATGATACACTCCAAATTAAATTCCACAAAGTGCCGATATCACACATCAAAAAAATGAGCATGGAGGAGACTCTCACAAACTGGGAAACCGTTTGGGCACAAAGTACTAATGGAACCCACACGAAAAAGTTTTTTCCGCAAGTCAAAGACAGACTAAAATCAAAAATTGCATCAAACTACAAAACCACTCAAATAATGTCGGGTCACGGAAAAAACGCGGAATACCTACATAGATTCAAATTATCTGATCGATCGTGCTGCAAATGTGACGAGTCTGAAACACAAACTTGGGAGCATCTTATATTCAAATGCAAAATTTTTGAATCGGAAAGATACAATTTCCTTCGTGAGGTCGTATTGAAGGGGCAAAGCTGGCCACCGGCCTTAGAAAACCTCGCTAAGAGCCTCCTCGCTAAAGAGTTTGAACGCTTTGTGCGGAAAATGGATTTTGAAAAAATTTAATGGCTGTGATAATATAGAAACTATTTATTGTTAGAAGATAATATATATTTATAAATTATAACCATAATATTATATTCACAGCTTATTTTGTTGCTGACTAGTTTTGTAAATTTATTTATTTTGTAGTATTGTATATAGCATATTTATTAAATTATTTATAATAAAATTAAATCACAAATTAATTAATTAAGGACAAAATTCAACGAAGGCTGTAAAAAAAAAAAAAAAAAAAAAAAAAAAAAAAAAAAAAAAAAAAAAAAAAAAAAAAAAAAAAAACAATCTATCTAATTTGTACCTAAAAGAAAAATACTTTATAATTACCAATACATATAAAATGACATTGAAAGCATGTAATATTGTATCAAATGGAGCATGTTGAAATAAAATTTCTTAAAAAAAAAAAAAAAAAAAAAAAAAAAAAAAAAAAAGTCTAAAACGCAGACGAGTTCTCTTTTCGTCTGTGAATCTCGAGGGAGTAAAAATGATGAGAAGGCCGGGGGATGTAACGCAGACGTGCGCTAGACGCTCGAAATTCCTCCCTACTCTAAATAATTTCATTTTTAGTATATTTTATAGAAATATCTTTTAAATTTTAAAGTACTGTGAAGGAATATATAATAAATTTATAAGAACTATTTTATTGGGTACCTTTTGTATCAGGGGTAATTAATTTTTCTTTATTTAAAAATTATTTTCCCGAAATGAAAAGATTTATAATTATATTTTTTATTTTATGTCAAAAAAATATATATAATTATAGTCTAGTCTAAAACGCAGACGAGTTTTCTTTTTGGTCTGTGAATCTCGAGGGAGTAAAAATGAGGAGAAGGCCGGGGGGATGTAACGCATACGTGCGGTAGACGCTCGAAATTCCTCCCTACTCTAGTCTGCAGACGAGTTTCTCCTTTTGGTATGTGGTCTGTGAATTTCGAGGGAGTAAAAATGATGAGAAGGCCGGGGGGATGTAACGCATACGTGCGGTAGACGCTCGAAACTCCTCCCTACTCTAGTCTGTGGTCTGTGAATTTCGAGGGAGTAAAATGATGAGAAGGCCGGGGGGATGTAACGCATACGTGCGGTAGACGCTCGAAACTCCTCCCTACTCTAGTCTGTGGTCTGTGAATTTCGAGGGAGTAAAAATGATGAGAAGGCCGGGGGGATGTAACGCATACGTGCGGTAGACGCTCGAAACTCCTCCCTACTCTAGTCTGCATACGAGTTTCTGTCTGTCGTCTGTGAATCTCGAGCCAGCAGAAATGAAAGTAAACCGGCGGGATATACACGCAGACCAACGGTAAACGCTTGAAATTTCTCCCTACCTTCCCCTCTTTATTTCTGGTTAATAAGGCCGGCGAATAATCACGCGGACAAGGCGAAGACGGGCGAGTATCCTCCCTACTAACCCCTCCCCACCCCCTTCCTATCCCCCCTATTTCTGTATGTGGTATGTGGTATGTGAAACCCGTATGCGTTTTAGACTCTCCCCTCGAATTTTCAGCCTCTATGATCGCTATGTTGTAGTATCGCAAAGCAGTATCATGATCTTTTGACTGGACGTAATATCGGTTACCCTCCGCTCGCAATTCGCTCGAAAGTTCGTTCGATTTTCCCGTGGTGTGACAGATTGGGAAAGTCGTTTCAGCGAAGGCTAAAAATGAAGAAATTCTATCGATGATACCTTCATATATTTTCTCTTTCATTAATGAGAATTGGCAGACCATGAACAAGGGATTTTTAATTTCAAACTCTTCGAGAAGTTTGTCTAAACCGAGATGATGTATTTCTCCGCCATGATGGATTCGAAACTGTCGCGGGAGTTTAGGACTAATAAAACGAACTTCAACTTTTTTTTTTCAATACAAAGATTAATTAATTAACGCGAATTTAAAAAACAAAAAACACATAAGCCCCCAATCAAAGTTTAAAAAAGAGACACAAAACCCGATTTCACGTACACGTGGTTAGATCGAACTTGGGGATCCTGTTGTAGCTACTTCGAGGTTCTAGTGAAGCAGGTATGGATGTGAAACGTGCAGCCATTGGGCGTTCACTCTCATACGTCATCCGTCCCCTGAATAAAATGCACTTCAAATAAATGATCTCATAGTTATTAAAAAAGCAAAAATAAGTATTATTAGATTCTGTAACAAAAACAAAAATTTATTTTCGGTCTCTTAAGGAGGTATGATGGTTTTTAAGTGAGTTGCTTTGCAAATTTTTCGTTGTTAACAACGGTTTTCGGTTTTTCCCTTCTATCTCGGAAACCGTCGCTCAAAACGAAAAAATGTCATAAGTAAAAGTCGTAGCTACGGAAATTTCCTACAAATAAGACCTCATTGGTTTTTTTGTCAGAGCAATACTTAAGGAGATATGAGGGTTCTTAAGTGAGTTGCTTTGCAAATTTTTCGTTGTGAGCAACGGTTTTCGGTTTTTCCCTTCTATCTCGGAAACCGTCGCTCAAAACGAAAAAATGTCCTAAGTAAAAGTTGTAGATACAAAGATTTCCTACAAAATATTATTTATTCATTATTTGCGTAAGAGCAATATTTAAGGAGTTATGAGGTTAAAACTAATAATCCTACAGAGCCTGTCTGAAAACTTAAAACCTTCATATCTCCTAAAATATTGCTCTGACGGAAAAAACCAATAATATATTTTATGTTGTAAATTTTTGTAGCTACAACTTTTACTTAGGACATTTTTTCGTTTTGAGCGACGGTTTCCAAGATAGAAGGGAAAAACCGAAAACCGTTGCTCACAACGAAATATGTACAAAGCACTTAAAACGGACCCCCCCTGCCCGTCCTCTTGTTGAAGGTTGTGAAGTTTTGATTCATTTTTGTTTGGGTTTTGCGGGGCTACTAATAAGGGAAAGCGAGGTTTTTTCTGTATCATTAAATCGACCGTGACATAGCGGGTTCAGACTTTGATAAGCGATAGTCAATTTTTTAAAGGAAGGAAAGAAAAACAGCGCAAAAAGCGTTTTGCAGGAAAAGTGGAAGAAACGCCGCCGTTGTCAATTAAGAAACGACGAGTTGAAAACGAAGGAGTGAGGAAACGATTAGTTCTCAGGTTGCTACTTGAGAAAAAGAAAGAGGGGAAGGTAAACGCTTGGCGTCCTCTCTTCACTCAAACGTGGGTTCGTTTCCAGTTCGCGCTCTTTCCTCTCTCGCCGACCATGTCGCCCTCCCAGCAGAGTTTGGGCCTCACAGACGACCAAAGATTCGCCCTCATGAAGGTAAATTTTTTTTTACTCAGAGGATTTGTCTTTAAAAAATAAAAATTTAAGCACGTATTTGTTGAGAGCGTTTGATTTCGAAAAATGCGTACGTGCAAGTTATCACTTCTTCATATTTTAATTGACACTTGCATTCTGCGAAAAAAAATAATAAAACGTCAGCTTCTATATTTTAGCAGATCTTTTAAATCTCAATTTTTACGATGGATTGGTTTCTTTAAGGGGATATGAGGGTTTTAAGTTGGTTGCTTTGTACATTTTTCGTTGTAAGCAACGGTTTTCGGTTTTTCCCTTCTATCTCGAAAACGGTCGCACAAAACGAAAAAATGTCCTAAATAAAAGTTGTAGCTACGAAAATTTATTATATAAAATATCTTATTAATTTTTTCCGTCAGAGCAATATTTTAGGAGATATGAAGGTTTTAAGTTTTCAGACAGGCTCTGTAGGATTATTAGTTTTAACCTCATAACTCCTTAAATATTGCTCTTACGCAAATAGTGAATAAAAGAATTTCTGTAGGAAATCTTTGTACCTACAACTTTTACTTAGGATATTTTTTCGTTTTGAGCGACGGTTTCCGAGATAGAAGGGAAAAACCGAAAACCGTTGCTCACAACGAAAAATTTGCAAAGCAACTCTCTTAAGAACCCTCATATCTCCTTAAGTATTGCTCTGACAAAAAAAACAATGAGGTCTTTTTTGTAGGAAATTTCCGTAGCTACGACTTTTACTTAGGACGTTTTTTCGTTTTGAGCGACGGCTTCCGAGATAGAAGGGAAAAACCGAAAACCGTTGCTCACAACGAAAAATTTGCAAAGCAACTCTCTTAAGAACCCTCATATCTCCTTAAGTATTGCTCTGACAAAAAAAACAATGAGGTCTTTTTTGTAGGAAATTTCCGTAGCTACGACTTTTACTTAGGACGTTTTTTCGTTTTGAGCGACGGCTTCCGAGATAGAAGGGAAAAACCGAAAACCGTTGTTAACAACGAAAAATTTGGAAAGCAACCAACTTAAATACTTCCATATCTCCTAAAGTATTGCTCTGACGGAAAAAACTAATAAAATATTTTATGTAGTAAATTTTAGTACCTACAACTTTAACTTAAGACATTTTTTCGTTTTGAGCGACGGTTTCCGAGAAAGAAGGGAAAAACCGAAAACCGTTGTTAACAACGAAAAATTTGCAAAGCAACTCACTTAAAAACCATCATACCTCCTTAAAACAAAGAAATTTTTTTTTCGTTTTTTCAAAAATTATTCGAATTTCAACAACTTTACTTTTAACTTGCAAAATATTTTGTTTACAATTTTTTAGTAGTTTTCTTCGAGGTCACAGCCCTTGATTTTTTCTAATAATATTGATAAAAACAAGCTTGTTAGGAAATGGAAGAACTGAAAGATAATAAATTTTTCTAAAGGCCAATTTTATGGCGATAAATATCAAAAATGCGATGTTTCAATGTCATCTTATCGTTTTTAAAATATAAATTTAAACTTTTAGGAGTAAGGGGGAAAATATTGGCAAAAAGAAGGGATTTTTTGTTTTGTCTGGGCTGTCTACGACTTAACTTCCTAGAAACACACTGAGTTGGGCTTTCTTGAGCGGCTGAAACACTAAAAAATGAAGATTTTAAAAAAATCTCTCCAATATAAAAACCTCGATATCTTCGTTTCGAAATCGACTAAAATTATACTCAACCTACCCAGCTAATTACAATTGGCGGTTATAGTATTTTAAACGCTTTTAAAAGACATTCACCGATTTCAAACTTTCTTCATAGTTTTACGATAGTAAACCCGCTTTTCGACTTCCGACAGGTTTCAATGCGGAAAATGTAGTTTCAATTTTTTTTAAAAATAATCTTGGACCTAAAAATGATTCTCAATGCTGCCAACAGTCAGACAGAACTGTACATACCTAAATTTGTTTTAAAAATTATTTATTAATCTCCTTCAAGTAGAATTTCGTGCTCCAGAAACATTTAAATAAATTATTATTAATTTAATTCAATCTTATTTTTAACTTGCTCAATCAGCAACCTCAAGATATCTTTTTTCAAGAATTACAAATACCCTATTTATAGGGAGGGAAAAAAAACTGAACGATTCATATTACACTTTCTATAAATCCAATTTAAAAATTGTTTCAAAGATAATTCTGTATTGACGAAAAAGGAGTTGCAAGGTGGAAAAACTAGTTTTTTTTTAATTCTGAACAATTTTCATTTCAAAATTAGCGAATGGCATTCGAGTTTTTTTCCCAGATTCATTCTTTTAACTGCGGATTTCAACATAAACGAAATTTCAATAGTTCCTCTCGGTTATTAGACCAAAAAGTCCCCTTTTTTGCAGAATTTTTTTGTTTTTCTGGAAGGAAAACCCAAGAAACCCTTATATCAGATTTTAGGCGCCTTTTCCTGTTATTCACTCAGTAAAACCCCCATTTTTAGGGATTTTAGGTTTTCCAGGGTTTTTAGCAAACACCCTTTTCCGGGGTTTTTGGGCGTATTCCTTGGTTTTTTAGCCGGGAAACCCTATTTAATCGGAGATTAAGACGTTTTCCTTGGCTATTTAGCCGATACACCCTCATTTAACCGTGGTTTAAGTAGTTTTCCTCGGGTATTTAACGGACAGCCCGCATTTTCAGGGGTTTATTTAGCCGAGAAACCCCCTTTTCTGAGGTATTTATCGCTAAATAAGCCGAAAAACTGCATTTTCAGGCGTTTGTTTACCTCGACAAAATTCTTCAGTTATTTTTATCTAAGATTGCTGTGGAAAAAATGTCCTTCAAATTGACGCACAAAATGTCCGATAACGAGTTTTGTAGTGCTTTTTTCTCCTTTCCTGAACAAAAGAAATCAACATCCAACGACTTAACGACGTCTTATTTCGCTTAATTATTTATTTTTGATTACTATTACTCATTTCCATCCAACGAGATAATGATATGTTAATTTAACGTACTTTACGAAATGTTTAACTAATTTATCTAATCGCTTACCTGTTAGAAATCCACTTTTTTTTTTTAAATAAAAAATTATTGATTTTTAAAATCGTAAGGTAGAAGTGAAAGGAAATGCAATTTTAGTGAATATGCATTTTAGAAAATAATCGGGGTTGAAATTTTGAAACGCATAATATTCAAATTATGGAATGAAAATTGTTGCCCTGATTAATCGAATTCTGCGGTTATGAAAATCGCTGTGTTCGAGTTTTGGTTTTTACGTATGATTGTTAAATAATTCCATGGTTTTTACAAGGCTGAAAAGGAAAATTCTATAATTTGTGAGCTTTTTTACCGGGTTTAGCGTTTTCCTCGATTATGTGGTGTAGAAACACGAGTTTTATCGGGAGTTCGGGCGTTCAACATCTTTTTACTGGGTTTCGGGTTGTTTCTATCGATTTTTTGGTGTAGAAACACCCGTTTTATCAGGCGTTCGGGCGTTTAACATCTTTTTTAAGGTTTGTTGGTTCGTTTTTTTCTCGAGTTTGTGGTGTAAAAACACCCGTTTTATCAGGCGTTCGGCGTTTAACATCTTTTTTAACGTGTGTTAGATCGTTTTCCTCGATTTTGTGGTGAAGAAACATCAGTTTTATAGGGAGTTCGGGCGTTCAACATCTTTTTACCGGGTTGCGGGTTGTTTCAACCGACTTTTTGATGTAGAAACACACGTTTTATCAGGCGTTCGGGTGTTTAATATCTTTTTTAACGTGTGTTAGATAGTTTTCCTCGATTTTATGGTGTAAAAACACACGTTTTATCAGGCGTTCGGGCGTTTAACAACTTTTTTAACGTGTGTGAGATCGTTTTCCTCTATTTTGTGGTATAGAAACAACAGTTTTATCGGGAGTTCGGGCGTTCAACATCTTTTTACTGGGTTCCGGGTTGTTTCTATCGATTTTTTGGTGTAGAAACACCCGTTTTATCAGGCGTTCGGGCGTTTAACATCTTTATTAACGTCTGCTGGATCGTTTTCCTCGATTTTGTGGTGTAGAAACATCAGTTTTATCGGGAGTTCAGGCGTTCAACATCTTTTTACCGGGTTTCGGGTTGTTTCCACCGATTTTTTGATGTAGAAACACACGTTTTATCAGGCGTTCGGGCGTTTAATATCTTTTTTAACGTGTGTTAGATCGTTTTCCTCGATTTTATGGTGTAAAAACACCGTTTTATTAGGCGTTCGGGCGTTTAACATCTTTTTTAACATGTGTGAGATCGTTTTCTTCTATTTTGTGGTATAGAAACATCAGTTTTATCGGGAGTTCGGGCGTTCAACATCTTTTTATAGGGTTTCGGGTTGTTTCCCTCGATTTTTTTGGTGTAGAAACACCCGTTTTATCAGGCGTTCGGGCGTTTAACATCTTTTTTAACATGTGTGAGATCGTTTTCCTCGATTTTGTGGTGTAGAAACATCAGTTTAATCGGGAGTTCTGGCGTTCAACATCTTTTTACCGGGTTCCGGGTTGTTTCCATCGATTTTTTGGTGTAAAAACACCCGTTTTATCAGGCGTTCGGGCGTCTGAACACCACTTTCTTTGCAGAAGTTGAAACAAGTTTCTGTTTGATATCCTCAGGTCTTCCATGAATTGAGGTGTAAACAATTTTAGTCTTACAGTATAAATTGGTGGAATTAAAAAAGTAAGCGGTACAAATACGCATTTGTCGTAATCCAACTTGTAGAAAATAGGTGAACTTAAAATAGAGAATGTGACGAAAGATAGAAAAATTAAAATTGCTCAATCTTTGAAAATTGATCAAAATCTTCATGAGATAACTCGATACTTTTGATCTTTATCATTTATCAAACACTTTCTCTCGCCGGCCGGCTCTGAAAGAGAAGGTATAAGCTTTGTTCCAACCGCAATTTGAAACTAGTTTGAAACTCCTGGAGCATGCGCAGAAGGATTGCACGCCAGATTTGACGGACAAACGATTTGAGCGAAGTTAGATTTGTCCTTCTGCGCATGCTCCAAGAGTTTTAAACCAGTTTCAAACTGCGATTGGAACAAAGCTGTTATATTACCCTTCATGTCCGGTTTTTTGGTCTTCACATGAGGTTGTCTGTAGTGCCGGCCGACAGTCGCTTTTTTCAACCTTTTTACACCAAGAGTTTCAATGTGCTGTTTTTAAGGAAGTTCCTTCTGACTTCTCAGGAAGGTCCAGACAGTTCTATGTACTCCGTCTATAATTAATCATTGTTTTGTCAACATGTGGAAAATAATCGTTTGACATTGAAAGTTACAAAATAACGGCATTATTAGTGACAACCGTCTATTGTATTCTATTAAAAATTACGCAAAAAGAAAATAAAAACTTCATGAAAATGTCAACACGTCATCGTCGATAGTGGGCCCATTTTTAACTTTCGCTGACTTCTAATTATTGTGATACCCTCCATTTAAGTATCTGGGTCTTGGAGAAATCCCGCAAAAATTTTGGTTGTTCACCCCCATTCCGTGTGGCCTGGCTGGGCGAAGGTTTTCATTTTTTATACCTCAAAACTTAAATTTATTTTCATTCAAATTATTCATTTATTATTCATACAGTAAACAATTTTTGAAAGAAAGGTCATGTAAGTCAAGTATGAAAATTTGACCTAAGTAACGAAGTTTGTGATCTTTAGCGATAATTAAGTTGTCTTTTGTGCCGGCCGACCGTCGCCATTTTTTTCGTGGTACTTTTTGGCCGTAGATTTCATTTTTGATTTTCTTGAAGTTCAAGAGCTTTTATTTCGCAAAAATGGCGGAGATCTGTCAGCATAAAGTTTTGTTTCGCCTTACTATTGGTCCGATCTTAACTTTTTCAAAGAATACTACTGAATATGTACTACTTTTTCACAGAATACTACTGAATATGTACTACTTTTTCAATTAATACTACTTTTTCACAGAATACTACTGAATATGTACTACTTTTTCAATGAATACTACTGAATACTACTTTTTCACAGAATACTACTGAATATGTACTACTTTTTCAATGAATACTACTTTTTCACAGAATACTACTGAATATGTACTACTTTTTCAATGAATACTACTGAATACTACTTTTTCACAGAATACTACTGAATATGTACTACTTTTTCAAAGAATACTACTGAATATGTACTACTTTTTCACAGAATACTACTGAATATGTACTACTTTTTCAATGAATACTACTTTTTCACAGAATACTACTGAATATGTACTACTTTTTCAATGAATACTACTGAATACTACTTTTTCACAGAATACTACTGAATATGTACTACTTTTTCAAAGAATACTACTGAATATGTACTACTTTTTCACAGAATACTACTGAATACTACTTTTTCACAGAATACTACTGAATACTAGTTTTTCACAGAATACTACTTTTTCACAGAATACTACTGAATAGTACTTTTTCACAGAATACTACTGAATACTAGTTTTTCACAGAATACTACTTTTTCACAGAATACTACTGAATAGTACTTTTTCACAGAATACTACTGAATACTACTTTTTCACAGAATACTACTGAATACTACTTTTTCACAGAATACTACTTTTTCACAGAATACTACTGAATACTACTTTTTCACAGAATACTACTGAATACTACTTTTTCACAGAATACTACTGAATACTACTTTTTCACAGAATACTACTGAATACTACTTTTTCACAGAATACTACTTCTACTTCTACTTGGGAGCCGAAAACCCCAACTATTTAGAACAATAAATTAACAACCGCCGGCTGACTATCATCGAAAAAGAAAAACTACTGAATACTACTTTTTCACAGAATACTACTGAATATGTACTACTTTTTCATAGAATACTACTGAATACTACTTTTTCACTGAACACTACATAGAATTTATTGAACAAATTAAATAATTTCGGGTTCCTTGTGGCCTGGCTGGGCGAAGACCCTTTTTTTTCTACGTTGTTTATTTGATGGTAGGTAAAAAATTTTTTTCGCCCAAAGAGGAAGATATCCCGTCATCCTCCATATTAGTATTTTTGGAAATTTTTTAAAAAGATCCTTGATCCTGACGAAGTGATCAGTATTTGTCAGTCTGCTTATCTTAAGAGGAGTACCAATATTGACAATGTTTTATTAAAATTTTTATATCAGGAAACTTCTTATCGACAAAAATTTACTTTTGAATTGATTTTTTTTGGTAAGCTCGTTATAATCCTCCTTGACCTCATATTTCGGTGTTTCTGAATTCATAGTACGACCATGAAGTTCAACCTGTTCTGGATTTTAAACTCGTTTTTTAGGTAGATTTTTTTTATTCACCCTCAATAAAATAATTTAAAATTAAAGCAGATCACGGTCTTTTTGTCGAAATTCTCCAAAGGAACAATTTCATCAACTTGAACCCCCCCTGAAAGCTAATAAAATAAAACATTCCAGAATAATAAAAAAATAAATTAGAACTCTGCAGAAACAGCAGGACTGCCAACATTCATTTTCTTCTGATGATTATTTACTTTTTCTCCATGGTAGGTATAAATTACGGAGTAGAAGATCCTTCTGTACATTAACCTCAAGGTTTTTTTTTAATCCTTAGATGACTTTCTCCAAAATATCTAGGGTAATGGGATCAATGAAAACGATTTTAGGTCCCAAAATACGTAAGGAAAAAAAGTATCAATGGAAAAACCCGATTTGATCATTGGGCGTCTTTCCAAAAGAATGCAGACTCGAGTGTGTCAAGGTCGTCACGAATGGCGACTTCGCGATGTCTTCGTACGCGATCAGAAGCATGTCTCAACTTTTCTAATGTCTCATCCTTAAAAAGAATAAAACAAGTTCAATAAAATGTTTGTAATCTTGATGATTTAAAACTATTTCAGAAACGTCGAAACCTCTGGGAACGTTTTGGAAAGGCGGAGAAGCAAGGTTTTTTTAGGGGGGAAAAATATAGTTCGAAATGACCGTTCCGTCCTTCCGCTTCCGAACAAAGGCCAGAATGCAAAACTGTACAAAAATGTCATTGAACGCGAAGGTAAAATGAAAGACAGCGAAAAACTCTTGGAGAGGAAAAGGTTTATTTTCCTATCCAACCAAATCCTGAAGAATAAATCGGTGATCAGACAACTTGCGTGGAAATAAGCTATAGGTGGTTTTTTTCGGGCAAAAGACTGTAAAGAAAGGTACTAAAACTGTGTTTCTCCACCGAAAAAACGATCCAACACACGTTTAAAAAGATGTTAAACGCCGAACGCCTGATAAAACGGGTGTTTTTACATCAAAAACTCGAGAAAAACCGATCCGACACACCATAAAAAGATGTTGAACACCCGAACTCTCGATAAATCTGATGTTTCTATACCACAAAATCGAGGAAAACGATCTAACACACGTTAAAAAAGATGTTAAACACCCGAACGACTGATGAAAAGGTGTGTTTCTACACCAAAAAATCGATGGAAACTACCCAAAGCCCGGTAAAAAGATGTTGAAAGCCATGAAAATGTGAACACTTCATCGTCGATAGTAGGCCATTTTTTAACTTTCGCTGACTTCTAATTATTGTGATACCCTCCAGTATCTGGGTCTTGGGGAAATCCCGCAAAAATTTTGGTTGTTCACCCCCATTCCGTGTGGCCTGGCTGGGCGAAGGTTTTCATTTTTTATACCTCGAAACTCAAATTCTTTAGCCTCATTTCCCAATTCATTCAAATTTTTCATTTATTATTCATACTGTAAACAATTTTTGAAAGAAAGGTCATGTAAGTCAAGTATGAAAAGACCTAAGTAACGACGTTTGTGATCTTTAGCGATAATTAGGTTGTCTTTTGTGCCGGCCCACCGTCGCCATTTTTTCCGTAGTAATTTTTGAACGTAGGTTTCATTTGATTTTCTTGAAGTTCAAGAGCTTTTATTTTAATTCGCAAAAATGGCGGAGATCTGTCAGTATAAAGTTTTGTTTCGCCTTACTATTGGTCCGATCTTAACTTTTTCACAGAATACTACTAAATACTACTTTTTCACAGAATACTACTAAATACTACTTTTTCACAGAACACTACTGAATACTAATTTTTCACAGAATACTACTGAATACTACTTTTTCACTGTTAAAAAAGATGTTAAACACCCGAACGACTGATAAAAAGGTGTGTTTCTACACCAAAAAATCGATGGAAACAACCCGAAGCCCGGTAAAAAGATGTTGAACGCCATGAAAATGTCAACACTTCATCTTCGATAGTAGGCCCTTTTTTTTAACTTTCGCTGATTACTTCTAATTATTGGGATACCCTCCATTTAAGTATCTGGGGAAAAATTTTGGTTGTTCACCCCCATTCCGTGTGGCTGGGCGAAGGTTTTCATTTTTTATACCTCAAAACTTATATTTTTTAACCTCATTTCCCAATTCATTCAAATTTTTCATTTATTATTCATACTGTAAACAATTTTTGAAAGAAAGGTCATGTAAGTCAAGTATGAAAATTTGACCTAAGTAACGAAGTTTGTGATCTTTAGCGATAATTAGGTTGTCTTTTGTGCCGGCCGACCGTCGCCATTTTTTCCGTAGTACTTTTCGGCCGTAGATTTCATTTGATTTTCTTGAACTTCTTAGAGCTTTTATTTAAATTCTCAAAAATGGCGGAGATCTGTCAGTATAAAGTTTTGTTTCGCCTTACTATTGGTCCGATCTTAACTTTTTCACAGAATACTACTGAATAGTACTTTTTCACAGAATACTACTGAATACTACTTTTTCGCAGAATACTACTGAATAGGTACTACTTTTTCACAGAATACTACTGAATACTACTTTTTCACAGAATACTACCGAATACTACTTTTTCACAGAATACTACTGAATACTACTTTTTCACAGAATACTACCGAATACTACTTTTTCACAGAATAAGTACTACTTTTTCGAAAAAAAAAAGGTAAACCCGGAAAATTTTTCGAAAAAAAAAAAAAGAACTTCCCCTCCCTTATTCTTTCCCTCCTTTATACTTCCCCCTCCTTTATACTTCCCCTCCCTTCGTTATACTTTCTTTCCCTTATAGTTCCCCCTCCGTAATACTTCCCCTCCTATATACTTCCCGCTCCCATATACTTTCCCCTCCTATATTGTTACTTCTCTTTAAGGAAGTTTTCGTTTTCAAACCAGTACTTTATACCTCGAAACTTAAATTTTTTAACCTCATTTCCCAATTCATTCAAATTTTTCATTTATTATTCATACTGTAAACAATTTTTGAAAGAAAGGTCATGTAAGTCAAGTATGAAAATTTGACCTAATAAAATTTTTAATTAAAAATACCGTCCCTAATTTTGTTTTATTGTTTTTTTAAAGGTTATTAAATAATTATTTATAGACTTAACTACCTTGATATTGTGTTTTTTTGAAGCCCTACTGTTGTTTATTCATTTACTCATTCTGAAAAACCGGAGATGAATTCTAGTTGCATTATTTTTCTATAATTAAGCTTCACACTCTAATTTGCGTGTTGTAAGCCGACTTTTTGTTACTTTATATGTACTTCCATCCGTTATTAAGACATCTCCGAATTATCTAATTTCGAATTTTTAATTCTGTTATGTGCAAACATTTTGTTAAAATGTAAAGTTGCCGAAGTTGACCGTTCACAGTTGATTGTCTGCGTGAAAAAAATGAGAGCTTTCACCTTTTCTCTTCCCCTACTTAGATTTTCGGGTGCAAAAAAATAATTAACCGGTTGGCTGCCCTGTGACATCTCTCCTGTGAACTATCGAATTTTTAAAACTATGTCCCACTTTTTCTTTAAGGGGATATGAGGGTTTTAAATTGGTTGCTTTGTACATTTTTCGTTGTGAGCAACGGTTTTCGGTTTTTCCCTTCTATCTTGGAAACCGTCGCTCAAAACGAAAAAATGTCCTAAGTAAAAGTTGTAGCTACGAAAATTTACTACATAAAATACCTTATTAGTGTTTTCCGTCAGAGCAATATTTTAGGAGATATGAAGGTTTTAAGTTTTCAGACAGGCTCTGTAGGATTATTAGTTTTAACCGCATAACTCCTTAAATATTGCTCTTACGCAAATAATGAATAAAAAAATTTTTGTAGGAAATCTTTGTACCTACAACTTTTACTTAGGACATTTTTTCGTTTTGAGCGACGGTTTCCGAGATAGAAGGAAAAAACCGAAAACCGTTGTTAACAACGAAAAATTTGCAAAGCAACTCACTTAAAAACCATCATACCTCCTTAAATCATTTTTTTTTTTGTTAATTTCGTATTATTATATAAAAATTATAAGCCTATTTTTCCCGTTAGAAAGTGTGAAAAATTTTATTCATAGATCCTTCCTAGAAGTTTTGGTCATGGTGGCTCCTTCGATATTCATCGGGAATTCCGTAGCCCTCCAATTATAAAAGGCTTGTTAGAATTTTTTTTCAAACATGACGTAATAAAATGCTCAATTAAGAAAATACAAATTAGAAAAACAATAGATTTGACACTTTTTTCCCATGAGGTTTTAAACGAGGGAAAATTGTGTCCTTTACGGTCACAATTTTTCTATTAAGTCCTAGTTATTTTTTTAAAATTAAAGACATTATAGAGAGAGAAAAAAAATTGAAAAATAGTGAGATAAAACCTTTAAAGTCTAATAAGTCACCTTAATTGCGGAGGAAAAATGGAAAACCGGGTTTTCCGACCTAGTTTCTTTCACTCCCGGCATTTTCCCTCCAAATCTTTGTAAAAGGATAACAACGAAACTATACATCGGATTTTCTTATATAATATATTTTTGGAAAGAGCTCTTCAAAGCCTACAAAATGGCTAGTGGTTTTTTTTGGAAAAAATGTTTTAGTCGAAAAACAAGTTTTCCATTTTCCAAAGGAAAACTTTTTTGGAAAAACTGCTCCCAAGACCGTGTAGACATTTCCAAACTAACGAGAAGTCGCTTTTGTAAAAAATTTTCCGAGGATTTTTAGTGCTCAAATATAGGAAAGTAATTTAAGGGGCGAAAGTGCTGCGATCTCTTGTTTTTTAAACAAAATTCTCGGGCGGTACGATGGCCCTTAAACGGGGGGGGGGGGAGCTATGAAGAGGATTCGTAGTGTTCTAGCTATCACCACTGTCACCAGCTGAAGAATACCCGTTTTAACCTAATTTTTAAGGGTTTTTTCTTAGTTTTTTGGGCGTTTTGCAAGAATATTGAAGTTTTGTGTGCAAGAATTGAAAAATAGTTAGATAAACTTTTATAGTCGAATACGTCACCTTGTAATTGCGGTGGTAAAATTAAAAATCGGGTTTTCCGACCTAAATAGTCCTAAATAGGGGTTTCACTCCATTGCTCCACTTCTTTTTCTCCAACTTTCTGGGCGGAGAAGACCCTTTTCTCATACTTTTAGGGCGGAGAAGACCCTTTTCTCATACTTTTAGGGCGGAGAAGTCCCTTTTCTCAAACTTTCAGGGCGTAAAAGACCAAATCAAGAATCTTTCAAAATCAAGAAGTTCGAGGGAACTTTATTTTTTTATTTTTTTCGAGGATTTAACCTCGTATATTTTAGTAACGGGCTGTACTACTTGAACATAAATTTTTCACCGTCCTTTCTAGCAATCCATTTCACGTTCACTTTTCAGTAATAGAGAGGGACAGTGGGTATAACGGGGCGAAAACATTTCTTTTTACGTTCCCAATTTCTCTTCTTAACCTCCTCTGATTGATCAATTTTAAAATGACAAAAGGAAACGGAAGTTTCAAAATGTTTTTAATTGGATTAAGTTTTTTTGGGCAAAGGAAACCTTGAGGAAACCTCATTTCGTTTTTTAATAGTCAAACGATTCAAGGGAATAGATAAAATGCTTCTTGGAAATAACGATTAAAGTTACACTGTATAAAAACACTTTTTGCGTGTCATCCAATCAATTTTTGAAAATATAAAATTTAAAATTCTATTAACCACGTGCCTGAAGACCAAGTTCATGGACTTGAACTCCATTTCTTTCACGGGTTCGTCCCTTACGCAATAACCAAAACAAACCAGTTATCTAGACCAGTCCCTTAAGTTCATCCTTTCATTTCATTCTACATTATAAACTCCTAAAAAATCTTACCCGTGAAAAACGCTCAAAGAAGGAAGAAAAAACGCTTAAAAATTAGGTTAAAACTGATATTTTTCAGCTAAGACTGTGGGGATAGATAGAACACTACGAATTCTCTTCATAGGGCCCTCCCCCGCAGTTTAAGGGCCATCATATCACCCGAGCATTTTGTTTCAAAAAACAAAAGATCGCAGCACTTTCTCCCCTAAAATTACTTTCCCATATTTGAGCACTAAAAATCCTCGGAAATTTTTTTACAAAAGCGACATCTCGTTAGTTTGGAAATGTCTATACGGTCTTGGAAGCAGTTTTTCCGAAAAAGTTTTCCTTTGGAAAATGGAAAACTTATTTTTCGACTAAAACATTTTTTCCAAAAAAAACCACTAGCCATTTTGTAGGCTTTCAAGAGCTCTTTCCAAAAATATATTATAGGAAATCCGATGAATAGTTTCGTTGTTATCCTTTTACAAAGATTTGGAGGGAAAATGCCGGGAGTGAAAGAAACTATTTAGGTCGGAAAACCCGATTTTCCATTTTTCCTCCGCAATTACAAGGTGACGTATTCGACTATAAAGGTTTATCTCACTATTTCTCAAATCTTGCACAAATAAATTCAATATTCTTGCAAAACGCCCAAAAAGGGAAGAAAAAACGCTTAAAAATTAGGTAAAAACTGATATTTTTCAGCAAATGGCTGTGGCGATAGCTATCACTACGAATTCTCTTCATAGCCCCCCTACCCTGTTTAAGGGCCATCATACCTCCCGAGCATTTTGTTTAAAAAAACAAGAGATCGCAGCACTTTCGCCCCTAAAATTACTTTCCCATATTTGAGCACTAAAAATTCTCGGAAAATTTTTTACAAAAGCTATTTCTCGTTAGTTTGGGAATGTCTATACGGTCTTGGGAGCAGTTTTTCCGAAAAAAAGGGTCTTATCCTCCCTCAAATTATACGAAAACGGTCTTCTCCGCCCTGAAAGTGTGAGGAAAGGGTCTGCTCTACTTTGAAAGAATGGGAAAAGGGCCTTCTCCACTTTCAATGTATGAGAAAAGGGCCTTCTCCACCCTGAAAGTATGAGAAAAGGGCCTTCTCCACCCTGAAAGTATGAGAAAAGGGACTTCTCCGCCCTGAATGTATGAGAAAAGGGTCTTCTCCGCCCCGAAAGTATGAGAAAGGGTCTTCTCCGCCCTGAATGTACGATAAAAGGGCCTTCTCCATCCTGAAGGAATGAGAAAAGGGTCTTCTCCACCCTGAAAGTAAGAGAAAAGGATCTTTTCCGCCCTGAAAATATGAGAAAAGGGTCATCTCCCTCCTGAAAGTGTGAGAAAAGGGACTTCTACGCCCTGAAAGTATAAAAAAAAGGGTCTTCTCCGTCCTGTAAGTGTGAGAAAAGGGCCTTCTACGCCCTGAAAGTGTAAAAAAGGGCCTTCTCCGCCATAAAAGTATGAGAAAAGGGCCTTCTCCGCCCTGAAAGTATGAGAAAAGAAACTTCTTGATTCTGAAAGATTCTTGATGGTCAGCAGTAAGGACACAAGGGGTCGGTATTGTACACTACGAAATCTTAACCAGAGGACCAGATTTTGAGTCTCCTGATCTTCACGGAAATCCGTCCTTCGCACCGAATCCTTGAACACCCTTACCTTGATCCTTTATACTCGATCAACTGAAACAAACTTTTCGTGTTTTTATTTTATTTTTAATGGAAACCACTAAAATGAATTAGATGATCCCAAAGGAAGTACAAAACATTGGTTTATTTTGAAATGCGCATTTCATAAATCTTTCTAGTTCGGCGGTTTTTATTTTTTGAGTTTACCTATTGGTTTGTTTTTATTTTTTTATTTCTATTGCACAATGCGTTATGAAAAACTAATTTGAAGAAATAATTTTAAGAATTTCGGACTGTTTTGTGGTGGGGTTTTGAAGGAAAACTTTTGCCTTTCCTGCTCTGAAAGTATGAGAAAAGGGCCTTCTCCACCCTGAAAGTAAGAGAATACGGCCATCTCCAGCCTGAAAGAATAAGAAAATTGCCTTCTCCGCAATGAAAGTATGAGAAAAGGGCCTTCTCCACTTTGAAAGTATGAGAAAAGGGCCTTCTCCACTTTGAAAGTATGATAAAACAGCCTTAACCACCCTGAAAGTATGAGAAAAGGGCCTTCTCCACTTTGAAAGTATGAGAAAAGGGCCTTCTCTACCCTGAAAGTATGAGAAAAGGGTCTTCTCCGTCCCGAAAGTATGAGAAAAGGGCCTTTTCCAGCCTAAAAGTATGAAGAAAGGACCTTCTTCGCCCTGAAATTATGAGAAAAAGGTATTCTCCGTCCTGAAAGTATGAGAAAAGGGCCTTCTCCGCCCTGTAAGTATGAGAAAAGGGCCTTCGTGGTCCCGAAAGTATGAGAAAGGGGCCTTTTCCACCCTGAAAGTTTCAGAAAGGGGTCTTTTCCGCCCTGAAAGTATGAGAAAAGGGCCTTCATCACCCTGAAAGTATAAGAAAAGGGTCTTCTCCGCCCTAAAAATATGAGAAAAAGGGCTTCTCCGACCTGAAAGTACGATAAAAGGGCCTTCTCCCCCCTGAAAGTATGAGAAAAGGTCCTTCTCCGCCCTATAAGTATGAGAAAAGGGCCTTCATCACCCTGAAAGTATAAGAAAAGGGTCTTCTCCGCCCTAAAAATATGAGAAAAAGGGCTTCTCCGTCCTGAAAGTGCGATAAAAGGGCCTTCTCCCCCCTGAAAGTATGAGAAAAGGGCCTTCTCCGCCCTATAAGTATGAGAAAAGGGCCTTCATCACCCTGAAAGTATATGAAAAGGGTCTTCTCCGCCCTAAAAATATGAGAAAAAGGGCTTCTCCGTCCTGAAAGTACGATAAAAGGGCCTTCTCCCCCCTGAAAGTATGAGAAAAGGGCCTTCTCCACTTTGAAAGTATGAGAAAATGGCCTTCTCCACTTTGAAAGTATGAGAAAAGGGCCTTCTCCTCCCTGAAATTATGAGAAAGGGTCTTCGTCCTGAAAATAGGAAAAAGAGCCAATTCACGAAATTTAGTTTCTTTCAAGCAGCGATTTTTTTTCTTTTAGAAAGTTTTTTTTCCTAAAAAAATGACATCCAACGTACGAAAGAACAAAATAGTCATCCTTAAATAATTTTCTATTTATTTTCAGATGAGGCGAAATGTCGCCGACTGTCTTACATTGCCTTATCATGATGACTATTTTATTATTCGATGGCTCAGAGGTAATATTTAAACTAAAATAACAATTTATATTAATTTATAAATTTCTAGCGAGAAATTTTGACCCAGTTGCCGCTGAAAAAATGCTTCGAGCTGTAAGTACGGAGAATGATTTTATGTTCAAATAATTTTTTTTTTAGTCTTTAAAATGGAGGAAAGAATGGGGAGCGGACTCGATACAGGAATGGCCAACGCCGGAAGTTTTTAAACATTATTATCCTAGCGGGGTGTCCGGATTTGACAAAGAAGGCGCCCCTGTTATCATCCTACCTTTCACCAGTATCGACATACAAGGGATGCTGCATTCCGTCTCAAAAACCGACTTCATCAAAATGGCCATAAAGTACGACAAAGTTCAAACAAAAATTAATATTCTTTTAAAAGAACTTTTGAAGGAAATCTGGACCTAGCGAGAAAACAAATGGCCAAACATGGGATAGAAGCGAGTAAATTCGTCGCCATTCTTGACCTTACAGGTTTTAACTTGAAACAGTACGCTTGGAGGCCAGGTAAATTTTTTTCCCCTCGCAACCAAATAATTTTGTTTCCATTTTTAGCCGCTGAAGCCGTCATAAGTTTGATCCAAATGTACGAGGCTAATTATCCAGAAATTTTAAAAGCTTGCTTCATCATAAATGGTACTTATACTCTTTTCTGTTGGGAAATTCGATCCTTGGGAAAAAAAAAATTCTTGAATAATTGATAACACTCAATCATAAAAACAAAGTTTTAAATATGCACATTAATAATTAAGAAGGCAAGAGACCGTGAAGTTTTGAAAAACTACTTTTTCTTTGCTCTTAGATCCCGACCCTCTTTTTTTGTCCTCGCTTCACATCTGAATAAGAAACACTGGATTTACCCAATTTTTAGGCGCTTTTTCTCCGTCTTTCTGGCAAAAATTAACCGATTTACCAGAGATTTAAGGCGCTTTTTAGGTTTTTTTTGTCAAAATGATCTTTTTACTGGTTTTTTTTTTCTTCAGTCTTCTTGGTAATACAGGTTCTGCAGGAAATTTCGCCACTGTATCGGCCATGGCTCCATTTATGCCATGGCCAGGCAACATAAACTCTTGAATCTTGGCAAAAATAACTTTGTTTTTCACAAAAATCTTCAAATAAATCCGATTTGCACCTTTTCACCAATTACTCCTTATATTTTTTTAAGAATTTTTGGTGTAAAAAAATTGCCATTTTTAATTATTAATTTTTTTTAGTAGGGAGAAATTTCGTACTTCTACCCATTACGAGAGGCACATCCGTAGGCCAAAGAGCCCATTATTTCTACCTTGACACTAAGAAAAATTTTCGAAAAAAAAAAGAATTTAAAAAATATTTCAGAAATCCGGAAAATTTTTCGAAAAAAAAAACCCGGAAAATATTTTTTAAAAAAACTCAGAAAATTTTCTGAAAAAAAAAAAAAAAAACTCGGAAAACTTTAAAAAAAAAAAAGAATAAAAACTTAGAAAATTTTGAAAAAATCAAACTTGGAAAATTTTTGAAAAAAAGAGAACTTCAAAAATTTTTCCTTATATTTTTTAAGAATTTTTGGTGTAAAAAAATTACCACTTTTTAATTATTAATTTTTTTTAGTAGGGAGAAATTTCGTACTTCTACCCTTCACGAGAGGCACATCCCTAGGCCAAAGAGCCCATTATTTCTACCTTGACACTAAGAAAAATTTTCGAAAAAAAAAGAATTTAAAAAATATTTCAGAAATCCGGAAAATTTTTCGAAAAAAAAACCGGAAAATATTTTTTAAAAAACTCAGAAAATTTTCTGAAAAAAAAAAAAAACTCGGAAAACTTTTAAAAAAAAAAATAACAACTTAGAAAATTTTTTGAAAAAACTTAGAAAATTTTTCAAAAAATCAAACTTGGAAAATTTTTGAAAAAAGAGAACTTCAAAAATTTTTTCCTTATATTTTTTGAGAATTTTTGGTGTAAAAAAATTACCACTTTTTAATTATTAATTTTTTTAGTGGGGAGAAATTTCATACTTCTACCCATTACGAGAGGCGCATTCGTAGGCCAAAGAGCCCATTATTTCTACCTTGACACTAAGAAAAATTTTCGAAAAAAAAAGAATTTAAAAAATATTTCAGAAATCCGGAAAATTTTTCGAAAAAAAAACCCGGAAAATATTTTTTAAAAAAACTCAGAAAATTTTCTGAAAAAAAAAACTCGGAAAACTTTTCAAAAAAAAAAAATAAAAACTTGAAAAATTTTTTGAAAAAACTTAGAAAATTTTTCAAAAAATCAAACTTGGAAAATTTTTGAAAAAAAGAGAACTTCAAAAATTTTTCCCTTATATTTTTTAAGAATTTTTGGTGTAAAAAAATTACCACTTTAAATTATTAATTTGTTTAGTTGGGAGAAATTTCGTACTTCTACCCATTACGAGAGGCCCATCCCTAGGCCAAAGAGCCCATTATTTCTACCTTGACACTTAAAAAATTTTCCAAAAAAAAAAAAAAAAAAAAAAAAAAACTTAGAAAATTTTTCAAAAAAAACCGGAATTTTTTTTCGAAAAAATATAAAAACTTTCCCTTTCCTTATTCTTCCCCTCCTTTCGTTATACTGTCGTTCCCTTATACTTCACCCTCCGTTATACTTCCCCCTATGTTATACTTCCCCCACTGTTTACTTCCCCCTCCTATATACTTCTTCCCATATATATATATTGTTACTTCTCTTCAAACCAGTATTTTTTTCGGGAATGACGTCTATTCTAGGAAAGGTTAAAAGGTTATTTTGAAGCTTTCAAAGAAAGACTTGAATAATTATGTCCATGTTAAGTATGATGATTGTCGAAAATTATTCGTTAGTCACTTCAGGAGCAAAAAAAAAAAGCAAATCACTTTCTAAATCACTTTTTAATGTTCTTGAATTTAAAGCTTTTTGATTTTTTCAGTGCCAAAGATGTTTTTTCTCGGTTTTTCCGTCATCAAAAATTTCCTCAACGACTACACGCTGAGTAAAATCCACATTTATAAATGCGATCCTTCAAAATGGGAACCGCGCGATTTTAAATTTGGTAGATCCCGACCAATTGCCTGTCGTGTACGGTGGGACGATGAGAGATCCAGATGGCAACCCTGCTGTCATACTAAGGTTGAGAGATTTTTAAAAATTTTTTAAAACTTTGTTTTTAGATTCCTCCAGGAGGGAAGATACCTAAAAGTTACTATACAAAAAATCAAGTTCATGATGATAAAAAAGAAGATTATAATGTAACTGTGAAAAAAGGTGACAAGTTATGCCTTGATTATGAAGTCGCAGAAAAAGGCTCGTTTATAAAATGGGCTTTTATTCTGACGGGCACGATATTAAATTCGGCGTCCTTCGTAAGGATGACGTTTCCCACAAAGAAGTTCCTGAAGTCGTCCCTCATCGGGTCACTTCCATCAAGCAGAAGAAGAAGGGTTCCTCCTTTGTCAAGAACCTGGAACCTGTAAGTTTTACCATTGAAGCGCACTCTGTTGTTCATTTTTATAACTTTTTAGACACCGTCGTTTTCGACAACAGCTACAGCTACTTACGAAATAAAAAACTACATTACAGCATCGCCATTATGCCTCCTCTTCCAAAAGAATCAGCCACACCATAAATTGCGTCCTTTCATTTTTTTATTTTTTTCAAAATAATATTAGTCAAGAGGTGATGGATTTTATGTAGGATATGACTGATTTAAGATACAAACTTAACTTAAATTTTAATATAGCAATATTTTGTTAATTTTATCCCCATTCTGCATTCAAATCTGCAGTTTAGTGGCCAAAATGTTTGTATAGTGCTGCTATCTGTGAATTAAAAAATGAACTCATGTTATTAGAATTTTGTAATAAAATATTATTTCCGGTCCATTAAAAAACAAATATGAATATTTTAAAAAAATAAAGGGTGGAAAATCTGGGGGAGGGTGAAGAATCTGACGGGTTGGAGCCGTCACTTAGCGAAAGGGAATGAAATGCAAATTATCATAAAGCATTAGAGTGTATGTTCCCCTCCCCCTAATAATCATCATCAGCATTTGCACAACAATGGCGAAGAGGGCAAACTCGACTTAATTCATTAGGGCAAGTCAAGTTGATCCAGCGAGAACCCCGGCTTCCACCCGCCGTCATCACCGCAGTCGCCTGAATACGAAAATTCTCTCTCTTCTTCCATTTCTTCTCTCAAATTGTTTTTACACGCTTTTAAGTTTTGAGGGGAGGAGGTTCGGGTTCTTGATCTGAAATTAATTCATTATGCTAATAGAAAGCAGCTTTCGTTGGTTTTTTTTTCCTCACAAAAGTAATTTCTTATTCTATAATCTAACATCATTTTTTGGCTCTTGTCTTATGTTTTGGACAGCGCGAAAACCATGATAAAAGCATTCGCGACGCCGCCAAGGGGAGCTTTGAAAACGTTGATCATCACTTTTCTGGCTGCTGTAGAAGGGTTTTTGCGGGGTGTTTTTTACACGGAGTGTTTTTGATAGCGATATCACATCTTTTTGTAGTTTAAATTATTAACTATTGAAAAGACTTTTCAAGGTCATATCGTCGCGTTAGTTCTAACACCGGATAAGTCATTTTTATCAATTTTGAGTTGGGCATGTTTCTGATGGTAAATTTTGTGGTGCATCGAATTCCGTTGGTAGTTTAACCCTATTACCAACAGAAAACGCGTAGTTCACGAATTAGCCAACAGGTGCATTGGTTCCAAATGAGAAATTAAACCGTATTTTGGCTCTCCTGAAAACCTTGGAAAAATGACTTGTCCGGTGTTAAACTAACGCGGCGATATATTAATACTCATTAATATAGGTCATATATTCACTTAATCATGATTTATATATATACACAAGGTGTAAACAAGCATTTCGCGACGCCGCCAAGGGGAGCTTTGAAAACGGGAGTTGAAGTTGATCATAACTTTTTCTGGCTGCTGTAGAAGGGTTTTGCGAGGCGGGGTGTTTTTTACACGGAGTGTTTTTGATAGCGATATCACATCTTTTTGTAGTTAGATTATTAACTATTGAAAAGACTTTTAAAGGTCATAATTTAGATGTATTATAAATAGAGAAAAAGTTTGGTCCTTCAGGTTAGGGACCCTTTCGTGCGGCAAAACGTACCCTCAGTATTGTTCCTAACATTTTATTTTATTTTTTGGGGTAAAATCCTTCAAAAAGGTATTGCGAAAGTCAAAGGAAGCTGTGTAAAATTTCAAGTCGATTAGTCCAGTCAAACTGGCTGTGCGCCAGTAAGAGTGGGGAAAATCACCCTAAAATTTCAGTTTTTGTTCCTAACTTTTTTTCAGTTGAGATAATGGGTTAAATCTTCCAAAAGGCATTGGCTGAAATTGAAAGGAAGCTCTGTGCAAAATTTCAAGTCAATGGGTGCGCTAGAAGAGGCAGTAGCCCTGGCTAACTGAACACGCCAAAGGCGAAAAACCTGGTTTTTGAAGTACTATATCTCGGCACCCTGTGTACCGATCGATTTGAAATTTTTCAGGATTTACTCATCGAATCAGAAAAGACCTGTATAAAATTTGAAGTCGATCGGTATACAGGGTGCTAAGATCCAGATACCCGAAAAAACGCAAATCGTGACTTGAAGTAAACATACACTTACCGTTCGTACTTTTTGCGCTTTCGGTCGGGTTTTGCTTGGCGGGGCGGAACGAATTATGGATTTTTTAGCGAATTTCCTAGGGTTTTCGTGCCCAAAACACCCTTTTCTGGATTTTTGGGGATTCCTCGGTTTTTTATCCGTCCCCCCTTTTTTTCTAAAATTTTTGGGCGTTTTTCTCGGATTTTTTAAAAAAAATCAAGTATGGTCCTCCAGGCCATTTTTCCGGAACATTTTACGGCCACAGTTTTCAACCGATTTTCACCAAATTTTCACAAAATCTTCATTAGTCGGAGAACGAGAATGTAACGAGAAACGTATTTACGGTTTTTTCCGCCGTTTTTTTTTTGCCCGAAACCTGTTTTGGGTTGATTTTTGCACGTTTTCCTCGGTTTTCTATAAGAGAAATCCTATTTTTCTTGATATTTGGGAATCTCTAGGTTTTTTTGTCCTAAAAATCCTTTTTCTATGTATTTTGTGCGCTTTCCTCGATTTTTTGTCCGGAAAACTCTTTTTTGTACTTCCACTAAATGGGCTTCATGGAAAAATGGGTTTAATTTTTATTTCTGTATGTTGAAGCATATTTTTTCATAATTTGAAATTTATGTCTTGTAGTGTGGGTAAAAGTTCTAAAATTAAAAGGCTATTCATGGCGAAAACTGGATGCTTTTGAGAAGGTCCATTAAATTAATGTTGAATGTCTCTCTTTTTTATGATCCAGGGTCTTGAGTCTTAAAAGTAGTGAGGGGGGTGGGCTCATTTAACATACCCTGAACGGTCTGGTGAGCCCGACAAAGTTGAAGCTTTTAGTGACGGTTCGGCGAACGCGGTGCTGCGAGGGCTAAATTTGACAAGAGGAGCTTTAATTTGAAGCACAATGCGGGGGAAGGGATTTAGCTAATGGACCCTCCACCCACCGCTACCCGGAAAAGCCGCGCCATCGCAACCGTCCCCCGCGCAGGGCGAAACCACCCTTTTCCGTCAGACACACGACAAGGTTTAACCATAACAACCCTGATCAAAACCACAAAAGTGCTTTTTACGAGTTTTCAAAAACTCGTCAAAACCCTCTCCACCGCCCATTTATCGAAAATATCAATCCACGCAGCTTAATCAAAACTGTGAAATTTAACCTTTTTTTAAAAGCTCATTATTATGCTTTTTACAATAAACTCCTCATTTCTCCATCTCCATTAATAAATTCGGTCAAATTGGTTCCACGAATCCACTGAATTAATCAACTTTAGGGGAAAATATCGAATAATAATATAAATTAAATACTATTGACCCTTTAGCATAATTTCACCCTAATGCAGTTGACATAAAAAATCTGCATTCACCACAATGCGATTCGGCATAGTGCAATTGAACAAAAAGCACTCAAAAGTTCAATTTTGAGCTTAAATGCATTTCAACATAAAGCGTTTCGCCATAGACGACTTTTTCAATAAATGCAAGTCGACATAAAAAAAGTCACCATAGCGCTTCTCACCATAAAAGCCTCTTTTTTAACTTGTTCTTTCGCCATAAAACTAAAACATAAACTTAGAAAAAAAAAA